>JAUZST010016773.1:47668-61688 GCA_034779995.1 Parotocinclus haroldoi
TCGAGCAGAAGCAGAAAACTGAGTACGAGGAAAGTCATTAACGCCCGGAGGCGAGGTATTTTAAAGTATAAAATATATTTTGTTGCAACAGTATGTTGTTGAAATATATCACCAAATTTGTTATTGCAATGATACCAAAAAATATCGTGATATTATTTTAGGGCCATATCGCCCACCCCTAATTAGGAACCCCCATCATTCTTACCTGTGTGTCCACCCATTTAACCCCATCGTCCCGATGCTCCACTCTGCCGTAGAAGTGCACGGGGCGCATGTACTCAGGACGGGCCTTCTCCCACGGGTTGCCATAGCGCAGCCAATCATCTGCCTCCTCGACCTGTCAGACACCCTCCAGTAAATTAGGCTACTGCTGCGGCTTAGCAGATACTTCCAGCGCTTTCACTCCATGCCCCACAGAGAGCCGTCACTTACCTGCCAACCGTTATTAATCCTCTGATTGAAGATGCCAAACTCGTAACGGATTCCATAGCCGTAGGCTGCCAGGCCCAAGGATGCCATCGAGTCCAGAAAGCAGGCTGTGGGAAGAGAATGGAAGAGGCAGACGCGTAACACATGTCAACCTGGCAACCCAGCGCTGCTCAATAATCAGTCATGGATAAGCAAGTCGAACCTGCAAGACGGCCAAGACCTCCGTTCCCCAGGCCCGCGTCCTCCTCCATGTCCTGCAGCTCCTCCATATCCAAACCCAGCTACAGAGGAGAACATAATAGGTCATGTGTGAGAGCGTGAACGTTTGTGTTTGTGAGGAAGGATTCAAACCGGAATAAACAGAGACCAAGGCTTCTCTTACCTGATAAGTGGCCTCGTCGCAGGCGTTCTCTAAGGCCAGGTTCACCATGGTGTTCTGCAGAGTGCGCCCCATGTAGAACTCCAGAGAGAGGTAGTACACGCGCTACAGACAGGGGGCGACAAAGAGAAAGGTTAACTCAATTCTACAGCAAATAAACACAGGATACCCACTTGTCCAAAAGGTTTCTTCCTTATAATGCTTAGGGAGTTTTTTTTTTTCCCCTGGCCGCTGTCACCCTAGGCTTGCTCAATTTGGGATGGGATAAAGAAAAGAAAACACGCTGCTCACAAAAACCAGGGGATATTTCATCTAAAAGGGGCGCACAATGCTCCATTCTAGTTTTTGCGAGCACTATATTATTGTAAAGTTGTTTGGAGACACGGCTCCGGTCCGTGGGGCACTCGCAAACGGAAGGTGGAGGAGCGCATGGTCTCTGACATCCACCCGATCCGTCATGTCATTAAGGAGGAGTGGAAGAGTACTTTTTTTTCACAGCATTTAGCAGACGCCCTTATCCAGAGCGACCTACAACTAATATAGTCTTACAAATCAAGCAATTGTGGGTTAAGGCCCTTGCCGACTGTGGCAGAGGTGGGATTTGAACCCTGGCCCATAAAGTCCAGAGTCCAGTACCTTAACCGCCAGGCTACCACAGTCCCAGAAGAGGATTCCAATGGTGACCTGTGGAGCGCTAATGAACTTTAAAGCCAAAAGTGTTAAGGCAGTGGCGGGAAATAATGTTAGAAACACAAAATATTGACACTCTGGGCACCATTTGGCCATTTTCTCTCAGGGGTGTACTTACTTTTGCTGTCAGTGGTTTAGACATCAATGTCTCCGTGTTGTTATTTTGAGAGCACAGTAAATTTACACTGTTATGCAGGCTGTAGACGGACGACTTTACGTTGTATCAAAGCGTCAGATCTTCAGTGTTGTAACATTAAAATATATTTCAAAATAGCACAAATGTGAGGGGTGTACTTACTTTGGTGAGATACTATTTTAAAAAAAGGTTTTGACTCCAGTTAAGATAAATAATGTACAGTACAGCAGCATATGATTAGATATAATCTAACAAATAACAATAACAATAATAATAATAATAAATTAACAAGGGCGGCACGGGGGGCTCGGTAGGGCGGCATCGCTGCCTCACAGCCTTACAGGTCCCAGGTTCAATCCCAGGGCGGGGTTTTACTCCGGGTACTCCGGTTTCCTCCCATGATCCAAAGACATGAGTGTTAGGTTATTTGGTGTCTCTAAAGTGACCCTTAGTGTGTGACTGTGTGTGTGCGCCCTACGATGGATTGGCGCCCCGTCTAGGCTTGTTCCTGGCTTTGAGCCCAGAGTTGCAGGGTGGGCACCAGTTGGCCTGCGTCCCCGTGTGGATTAGGCGTAAGATGACGGATGGATGGAAATATTATGACCATTGATATAGTGTAAATAGTAATATAATAAGAGTGTAATAGTGAAATCTCTACTGCACAGCTCCTCTATCACCATTTATAGTGCATATTCTATTAGATTGATTTGTTTGACCAGAATCATGCACGTTTTTTTTTTCCAATCCAGTCTTTAGAGAATTATGAGAGGACGCCTGGACCTTCACGCAAGATCCAGCGGCCAATGCGGCGTCCTTCATGACAACATGCCATTGCTAAGCGGGACTGGCCTGCATCACCTGATACAGTTTTCATCGACAGTCACAGGCAGGGATCAAGTGATAAGGACACAATGTGTGCGTGTGTGTGTGTGTGTGTGTGTGTGTGCATCTGCCATTTGTGCATGTGCCATTTGAGTATAAATAGCTGCCTTGGTCAGCTTCTAAAAAGGACTGATTGTGGTTGTGAAGTTTCAGTTGAATTAGGACACAGCACTGGCATTCACGCTCTAACAGTGTTTGTTTTTATTTACAGTTGTTCCTGTTTAATTGTTTAAAATCATCATTAACAGTTGATGATGAAACGTTGTGCTTGTGATTATAAAGGTCCTATAAATACCTCACGAGACACCAAATAACATATATACATGTTTATATTATGTTATAAATATATTTTGTTAAAGGTTCAATGACAAAAAAGTGCAAAAACAAAAAAACAGAATTTCGGGACTAACACGGTTCATATGTCAGGCTTTAACATCGCCTGCAGGATCACTGGCTTTTTAAGAACAGACACAGGGTTACATCAGAACCACACACACACACACACACACACACACACACACACACACACACACACACACACACACACACAGATCGGGCCAAGCTAGAACAATCAGTTTGCTGAATGCATAGACCAGGGTGTCTAACTGAACTGCTCTAGGAACAGAATTAGGAATCTTGCTGTGCCGTATCGTATCGCTCGCGATAATACTGGCCTGATTTATTAGACGATATAAAACATCCACATCATGAGATTGCGACGTCTTTACGTAAAGACGTGATGCATTTACACGGAGCATGAAGTACGTCCAGTACAGGTGCAGGATTTTGTCCCTAAAAGGAAAAGCGTATGGAGATGGTTTTGGTACGAAAGCTCGAGCAGAAGCAGAAAACTGAGTACGAGGAAAGTCATTAACGCCCGGAGGCGAGGTATTTTAAAGTATAAAATATAATACTTATATATGAAATATATTATCAAATATAATACTTCTAAAAAGGACTGATTGCCTCTGTGGTCGTGCCCATTCCTGAGTGGTTTCGGACACACGCAGACCAAACGCATCAGAGGAATTAAAGACCTGCTCAGCCAAAAGTTGCTTACAGTCAGGTCTTAGATTTAAAGAAACTTTTAAAAGCGGATTTTTGCCACTGTTTATCTGGTCAGGCTTTTGCCGATTGGTGGCAGGAGGACAATCCCTTTTCCTGGCATGTTCTCCCTCAGACACAGTGGTGAGTGCCAGGTAAAACGAGTGAGAGAATCTGCTCCAAAAAAAAGCTAAATACCATCCAACAAAGAGCTGGTCTTCATTCCAATCGCACTTGGTCGGACTTTTCCAAGCCCTAAAGGCCAATTCACACCGAGTAGTAGTGCCATCGTCACCACCTCTCACCTCTCTTGATTTTAAACAGAGATCTCGCCATGTTTGTGTTTTTTGTGGTCATGAACAGACCAGAATTCTCTTAAATAAACAGTAAAACGGTTCCATCCAGTCCCTGGGAGCTTCGTCACCACTATCATTCTCCATCCTTTCAGCTTTATTCCACCACACACTTTCTTTCAAAACCATGTTTTTAGAGTCAGCCTGTTGCTCCGTCTATAGGCTCGCGTGCTCTGCTGAGCTGTTCTGCCCGGCAACCGAGTTCTGATTGGTCGGACTGGTTTCAATGCATCCAAACAGCGCAGAACATGGAATAGGATATATTCTTTTTTTTAAAACGCGACGTGTTTTATTCCGTCCATAACAATCAGCCACGGTGTGAAAATCAATTACAAAGTTTATTTAATTATCAGCACTACGAAACAACAGAATGCTGCCTGAAAGAAAGGATCTAAAAGCCTCGCCTTGCTGAAATATACCGCTCTAAAAGAGAGAAAATAAAGCTCACAAAAGCCGTCAAGAGAACGAAACACTCCACAGAGAAGAACAGCATACGTCATAAAGTTTCCATAATAAAGATTTCACTTCGTTTTTGTTTTTTAACGGCCTTAAGGCCATATTTGTTAGTTAAAGCATAATAGCTGTGGCTTGAATCTGCAATGTGTAGCCATGCCGTTTAACTGTTTATTGCCGCTCACGTCCTTAGATTTCCACTACAGATAATCCCTGATTTGCAATCGTATTCAAATCAGCACTGCTGGATTTCCTGGTGCTGCAGAGTAGAGTGAAGGAGAGTATGGTACTGCATTTCGCTAGAACAGATATTCTAAATGCAGATGACAGTTTCTCCTAAATGTTTATTTCTGTGTTTCCATCGTTCAGTTGGAATACCATAAACAGGGGAGATTGCAAAACGCAAGTTTTAGTAAATGGGGTTCTCTTTCTTTAAGCCTGGACGTTAGACCTCCGTTCTCCTCACACTTTGGCAATTCCTTGTGACCTGCCACTTGCTATCTCAAATTAAGATTGAATCATTTGATATGTGGCTAAAGTAACGCGACATTTTGCTCGTCAGGGAGAAAAATCCGCTGTTTTCTCTCCTCTTATCCCGCAGCCTCGATGCCAGAACATCAATCCCGACATTGCGGTTATATAACAGGCTGCACAGGGTTGCCAGATCGTTGTCACCGTCTCAGCGCGTTCTCGGCTTTTGGTTCACCGGGTCCGTATTGTGGCTTTACCAAACGAAAATTGCCTTTAGACAAACACACGAGAAGTGTGATTAGTTAGAAGAATTAGCACAGACGTACGCAAACAGCTACCAAAAAAGCTTTCGCTGTGTTTAGGAATTTGAACTGCGTTTCAATACATCTGGCAACCCTGTCCAAAGGACGGTTGATTGATCTGAAGTGCACTCAAAGGAATTAAATCTAGCACGCATAACCGGACCTTTATTTAGTTGTTGCTGTTCGTTGTCACGTCTGTGTGTGTTTAAATGAAACAATGAGGAAGCGTTTGCGTAGAGAAAATTGTACTAAAATCAACTAATAAGGATGTGAACGGACCTAGAACTGCGCAACTGTGGACCCAGAACTGCGCAACTGTGGCTACGTGCAGAACAGCACACTTCCATACTACACAGCAGGAGTGAATTCGCCAAGGCGCCTTCCATACTTCCATACTAAACAAACTGCCAGTATAGTACGCAATTCGTTATTATCCCTAGTCTGAATGAGAGTGAGCGGTTTGGAGCCGCTGCTTAAGCTTACTTTCGGGTCTGTCTCGTAGTAATGCTGCTGTGTCCTAATCCACCTGCCAACCAAGTGATCTCGGACGGTGTTAGCGAGAGCCAGGTAATAGTCCCTCTTCGTGGCGACATTGCGGTCCTTGACAAGGGTGAAATGCAGGTGCCGGTTGAAGTTGGTCTTCAGCTCGGAGACGTTTTCCACTCCGGCCAGGCCTCGGACCGAAATCTGCTTCCTCCTGTCCTGGTCGCTTAGCGGTTTAGGCATTTTTCTATGCTTTTTCGGATGTCTTTTAGTCAACAGAATAGGCTAGGCGACGCGAAGGGATGCAGCAACGCGTCTATTTAATTTATCCTCTGCAGAAGAAGCTCTTGAAGGTCCGGTAATGAGCCGTTACTGTGGGATGGGCCGTTATCGTGGGTTGCCAGATTGGCCGAATCAGCGCTCCAGCTGACCTTGCGCGAATAACGTATACATCTAAACTTTCACACGTACAGAACACGTACAGATATGCTTCGTATTCGTCTTAGTGTACATTTCCCCGTGAAGGACAACCTCACAGGACAATAAAAAAATAATCTAATTAAAGCCCCGTTAGGAAGAAGTGCAGGTTGTGCGCTTGTTTGTTTGTTTGGTTGGTTGGTTAACGTAGCATTAGCATCAGTGGCTAATCACGAATGAAGCAAGGTTACTCTGACACACTTATACTGGGCCAGTTGAGAGAAACCAGTTAGAAGTGGGATTAAACCGGACCCAGAGTAAATGCACATGAATGTGGGGAGAACATGCAAACCCAACACTGAACCGGGAGGCCTGAGGCCACCTGAGTTATTGTACTTTAGGAGCATACTAGCACTGTTCAGTACCATACTCATCTGGATATCCATTTTACGATACTGTGGGGTTAAGCAGGTAACGATTTCATGTACTAATTCATTCATTATCTTCCACTTAGTACACACTGGGCCGCGGGCCAGCCGGTGCCCACCCGGCAACCTAGGAACAACCCTACACAGGGCGACAATCCATCATATGGCACACACACAGTCACACACTAAGGGTCACCTTTAGAGACCTAACATTGTGGGACTTCGGGAGGAAACCGGAGTACCCGGAGTAAACACACACAGACACGGGGAAGACCCCGTCCTGGGATTGAACCCAGGACCTTCTTGCTGTTAGGCAGCACCAAGCCCCACATGCCGCCCAGATTCAATGCACTTCAGTCCATTATTGAACCGACAAAAATCAACTCAGGTCTGCTCCAGTATGTTTGAGTTATACAAACATCACCATAAGATGTCCCGATTTTGATTCAGTAAGAGACAACAATTTTAAAACGTGAAATCTCTCCCAAATTCTCCTCCCAAAAAATCTAACGCGCTGCAGTTGTAAGATAGATCTCTGCTGAACACTTCACGTCCACCCATCTCTTCTTACAGAAAGTAAAAGGTGTCTGAGTCCAATGTTACCTGTGATGCCCACACTCCTCCCACAAATCAAAGACATGCATTAGGTCAGCTGGCGTATCTAAAGTTACCTAGGGTGAGTGAGAGTTCTCCCTGGCCATTCCACTGACTTTCTTATCCGACGACCAGAAGATTGTTGGTCCTGTAATTCTTCTTCCTCATTAAAGACAGGAAAAAGCTTCATCCACAATCATACAGTCGTTCCTTGAGATTTTGAGATCCCTTGTTTATATTCCCACTTAAATATGAGTTAAAACATCTCCGATTGATGTACTGAAAGATGTTCACGAGTCCAAAATCAGGAGGACACTGAACACCAGGGATTATATGGAGAAAGCCACTGCTTTCAAACATGAACACTGCCGCATGTCTGCAGTTTGCTGAAGATCACATGCATGATCCAAGGCTGTTGGGAAAACAATTGTGCGTGGATGGGACCAAAATAGAATGTTTTGGTTTATCGAGAAGCATTGTGTCCAAAGAACGGGGGAAAAAAAATGCATTCCAACAGCAGGTCGCGTCATAGACTGGGAAACTTTAATGGAAATGTCAGGCTATCCGTCCACAAACTGAAAATGAAAGGGAACGTGGGTCATACAGCAAGACAACGACCCGAAGCACACAGGTCGTTCTACCAGAAATGGTTGCAGAAGAATAAACTGAACGCTATGGAAAGGCCAAGTCAAAGTCCTGACTGTAATCCATTCGAAATGTTGTGGAAGGACCTAAGGTGAACATTTTATGTAAGGAAACCCAAATCTAAAACCCGTTTCTTTATCCTCCAAGCTGACATGCAGGACTTAAGAACGATTAGCAGAAACGTTTAAGTTGGTTATTTCTGGAGAAGGGTTGACACGGTTTTCCACTCACAGATACGCAACGCATCAATTTTCAATAATTAATGCACGTTTGCTGTTTTAAATACAATACCAAATATCATAATTTTGTCTATTTCTATTAAATAAGATTTAAAGCATTTGAAGAACATGCCATTTCACTCTTGTGAAAACCAAAATAGTTATGAAAACACCTAGAGAAGATGTGAAACGGGACATGGAGAGCAGTGTTGGGAGGGGCAGATCTGGCCACGTTTCTAAAGCCTGTAAGAGAAGGGACTGTCCCTTGTTCAGGCAGAAGCTCACCTGCGGTGTACTTGCGCGCTGCTTTGGATTTCCCTGCCCGTGGTCTCCTGCCAGACTGGCACAGTCCCAGTTCATTTGGTCGGTCAGGATGAAGGTAACCTCAGGGAGGTGATTTTATCCTACGTATTTTCCATGGGAAATGCAGAAAACAATGTTGTTAGTGTGATTACTGCCTGGATATTACACCATCAGACGACGGTACACGGTGCTCATAAAGGGGTGCACACGGCCAGCAACAGTGCTCAGGTAGGCTCTGGGGTTTGAACGATGCTCAGTTCAAAAGTGCGCCAACAAAAACCCCCACACCGTCACACCACCAGCAGTCCGAACTGTTCGCCCAAGGCAGGACAGTTTCCTCCTCAGAAATGGAGACCGGGGAACGTTTTCCAAGCTTCTGCTGTCCAACTGTGGCGAGGCTGCCTGGGTTTAGCTGACGGCAGTGGCGCATGGTGCGGTTTTCTGCTGCTGTAGCCCATCTGCTTCAAGGGTTAAAGCCTTATCGATGCTATTCCGCATGCCTCTGTTGTAACGAGTGATCAAGTTTAGTAACCGTTCTCTTTCTGTTAGCTCAAACCAGTCTGCCTTCTCCTCTGACCCCTGGACATCAACACAACGTTTTCACAGATGGCGCTGTCTGAAATACCCCAGAAAAGTCACCCGTCTCAACAGGCATATAGTACGTGTAGAAAAAAAAAAAAAAAAAGAGGCCCTAAAAACGTCTGCCCACAGGAGTTCCTGCAGAGCTTCCTCCACCGTAAAAGGAGCCCTCCTGTAGTTAGTTAGCCACGTCCTAAAATAAAAATACCAGAGAACAATAACTGCTGCAGGGTCAGGCTCACACAGCGTATAAACGATGCCCTAAATAAAACGGCCACGTAACCAAAAGCCTCGAAATAAGACTCGCAAATTCATTTTAATACAAACCTATAATCCCTTTTATTCTGAAGAGCATCTGAAGACAAATATTTGGGCTTTCAAACATGTATACAATAAAATAAGAGAACTAAAGAAGGGATAGGGATGGGACCGAGCTACAGGAACGTACAACATCGTTCCCTCTTCCATTCCATGCTTTGAGGGCCACAAACTTCGTTTACTCAGACCTTCTTATTTGCACGGCTTTAACTTGAGGGGCATTTGAAGCCAGTGGACGCTCCGCTACGGGAAGCAGGGGCGCCAGGGTGGGGAAAGTTTGCTGGTGGGAGATGGGCAGGAATATTAATGGGGGTCGCGTGAGGTTCTGGGTTACATCGGCGGCATAATAATCTTCGCTGCACGGTCGAACAACACGCTGTACTTACATAAAACTCCGTCTCTGCTCAGCCCACAAACTATCATCTATAATTAAAATAAAAACAAAAAAAAAACATGAACCAGACTGGTGCGTGTTACGATTCAAAAGTGAAGCCATGTCATTTTGTTTCATGCAGCTTTACAAAAGTATTCAGACGACTTTAGATGTGAACGAACTCAAGTTGTTGATAGGGATGCACCGAAATTTTCTGACCAAAATGCCAGTTAGGTTTTGTGACCAAACCCCCTCCCATCGAAAAAAAAACCCTGAAAAATGTACGGAAGCGGTTAGCAAAACAAACAGCCTAAGGAAGAGTGTATTTAGCACAGCGCTCACAAAAAAATATTTTTAGGACATTTCCTGGTGTACTAATTTTGCGAGCGGTATAATTAAATGAATAATATCTAGACGTGCAGCGAAGGAGCAAGCTCCATTAAATATACTGTTCATACACAGTACGTGTGGCTCCATGAGCAGGGGATGGGACTCGGGACAGGACAGAAGAAGCAATAGGAAGGGGAAATCTGATGATGGGGAGCAAATGAATTAAAGTCGCTTCTGGATTTCTAGACTATCCTGCACCAGTGAGCAGCTGCAGACCAACGGCGGAAACGGGAGACTGCCGGGGGTAACGCGGTACAGGGTAACGTTACAAAAGGTCAAAATTACTCTTCCCTGTAAAGTAAAAGTAAACCGTTCGTACGTCCTCTCGCGATGATCTGTTTAAAACCCTTAACACTCTTATTATTTACACGTTCGCACCTGGTGATGGGAGAAACCAGGCTTTCTTTAACCAATTGCTCTCAAAAAATTCATTCAAAACACTTGGCTTTTTGGCAAGTGTTGTCTAGCGACGCCTGCTGGTCGGATTTGTGCAAAGCTGCCTCGGAAAAACCTATTATTGAAATGTGAATTTAAAGATTTCTTTATATCAGATATAAAAAAGGACTACAGTTAATAATCCAATAATTCTAATAATAAATCTACATTTATCCGATTATTGAAGCAGTCATGTAAACTCATTACTCAGGGCTTTAAATCAAACAACGAGATGGATCCTTATCCAGTTCAGTTTCTCAGCCTGGGCATCAGGTTAGCCAGATTTCGATTATAGGTTACGGTTGCCAGGTCTGCTTATCCTTTTGCTTTGCTAGGGATTTCTTTTCCTAATGACTTCATGAGTTTTTGTGGGATCTGGCAACCCAGGCATTATACACAGCATCATGATCACCGGACACTTTGTAGAGACAAACATTAGAAAATTGAGATTTACATTATTACTAAGTTAAGCTTGGCCCCGCCCCCTCGTTATGGGATTATTCAAATTGATGTGAACTCGATCGGATTATAGAATCTGACTTTCTGCAGCTATCGGATTATTAAGTGCACGTAAACGTCCCTAGTCGTCCTTTGTTTAGATTCAGCGTAGTGTTTTTTTTCTTAAATATTTTCGAGCCGCTGGATTTTTGGATGCAGAACCAGCCGAATGAAAATACCACTGACAAATTGGATTAAAGTTAAAAAACAAATAAATAAAATAAAAAAAGGAATAATCCGGTTTCGTTTTAAATTTTTATTTCGGTGCATCGCTAGACGTTGGGTAACGCGCTTTATCGACCTTTCATAGACCAAAAAAAAAAAAAAGACGACATGTTGAACGATTGGATGCTTTCACACTGCAACGGTGTAATTACTGTGGTTTGGAATGTCTGTAGCACTGAGATACGAGCCACCGAGCGACGTGAGGGCGCTGTGAAAACAAACCTGCACAACAAAAACAAAAATCTACCAACTGAGCAAACGCTACAAGTTTAAAATCAGAACCAAATTAATTTAAGCGAGTGTCCACATTTCAACCACACATTCGTCTCTCCTCCTACGTTAAGCCGCTGTACACTCCAGTCAAGTCCTGTAATCCTCCAGCTTCCTCTGTGTGTGTGTGTGTGTGTGTGTGTGGCTCATCTCGAAGAACAAAATTTAATTCTGAGGTGGTGGAGGTGGAGGAGCAGGTGGCATCCCAAACGGGGGCATTCCAGGAATTCCCATCATGGTGACAAAGTTAGGGTCCATAGGCGGAGGAGGCGGAGGCGGCGCGTACATCATGCCCGCCGAGCCGGGAGGCGGGGGTGGCGGAGGAGGAGGGGCGCCCGGGGGCAGCGGGGGCTGGACTCCGGGAGGAGGGGGCACCATAGAGGGGTTTCCCATAGGAGGCGGGGGCTGGGCGGCGGATGTGGCCGTCGGCTGGGACTGTTGCCATGGCGGCAGGTTGCCGGTAGCCGGGGTGGACGTGGTGGTGGTGGTATCTGCGATTAAACACACAGAGGAAACCATGAAACGACAACTCGGGCGTCGCTCTGTACAGCGCCTTTTGGAACGCACTTACTCTGCTGCCACGGGAGAGGGGCGCTGGTAGCCATGCTGCTGGTGGGGGGAGGGGGTGGAGCCTGTTGTTGCCATGGCGGCAGAGGGCCTGATGGGGGAGGCGGAGGCTGGCTGTTGGGAGGCGGGGGAGGAGGCGGCATCATACCCATAGGCGGCGGCATCATGCCTGGATAACGGACAAAGGTTCGACTCAAGTTACACAGCATGTATTTAGAGCAAAGGGAAGGAAAGGAAAAAAAAAAATCTGGATCTGATTACAGGTTTTACACAACATATCCAAATAATAATAACAATAATAAATAATTCTATAGTTTAATTCTCATCAATCCATCCATTATCTTCCACTTTATCCACACGGGGTCGCGGGCCAGCCGGTGCCCACTTGGCAACTCGGACCACAAGGGCAGGAAAAACCCTAGACGGGACGCCCATCCGTCGTAGGGCTCACACACACACATTCTAGGGGCCACTTCAGAGGCATCAATTAACCCAACGTCCTTGAACTGCGAGAGGAAACCGGAGTACCAGGAGTAAACCCATGCAGACACAGGGAGGACATGCAGGCTCCACACAGAAAGGACCCAGGGGTCGAACCTGGGACCTATTGCTGTGAGGCAGCGGCAAAAAAATAATAAAAAATAATATTCACAAAACTTATTCAAATATATTAAAAACATCAATTCTAACAATAAAGGAATGTTATAAATGATAAAATATGAGGATTTACAGTAAATAGTTCGGTACGGACGGAGCATGTGTGATACGAGAGTGATGTATGGAGTGTTAAGTAAAGAGAAACGTTACTCCAGCGCGTTGCTTGATTATTTAACAGTTAAGAACATTAT
Source organism: Parotocinclus haroldoi (assembly GCA_034779995.1). Classification (NCBI taxonomy): domain Eukaryota; kingdom Metazoa; phylum Chordata; class Actinopteri; order Siluriformes; family Loricariidae; genus Parotocinclus; species Parotocinclus haroldoi. The sequence continues at coordinate 60,399 of JAUZST010016773.1, forward strand.
AATAGCGTATTTACTCGGCGGATGAATACTCGCCAAAAAAGGGAAGTAAGACCAGAGCATTTTTCGTTTATCGCGGCTGGTCCTGGAACTTGGAGGGAAGACTGTATGCTGTTCACAAAAATATGCGACGACCCAAAATGTGGGTCTCTTTAAAAATGATCTCTTCGGCTCACAGGTTCATCGTTTGAAAAGTAGAGATTACTTATGAAAAAGTAGTAACATACGTTTGCTTTTAATAGGTCAACGTTTTGGGAAGCTATACTTTGCTCACGTTAAGATTTTATGACTCGAGTTACACGGTTTTATATGGAGGCATAACTCACTCATTGGGTGTCCAGGAGGAGCAGGACCCTGACCCATTGGTGGAGGGGGGGGCTGCATCCAGGGCGGGGGCATACCGTTGGGGTTCGGAGGCATGGGAGGCCCGCCCATGTTGGGCATTGGAGGAGGGAAGTTATGTGGGCCTCCGGGTCCGCCATGCATCCCATGGAAGTTCCTGTTATCAGAGGGACCCGAATTCATCCAGGGCGGGCGATTCTAGGGAGGAAAAGGGAAGAGGGAGAAATAATGGTGAAGCGCTTTACTTCTAATTACTTACACAACACCAGAGCACGTTTTATCATAACCATGGGCACTGCAGCCTCAGTCCAAGACCTGCCCTTACCGGAGGAGGCTGGTTGGCACTGGGACCCGTTCCTCTGGGACCTCCTGGCGGGTTGCCATGTCCACCACCGGAGGAGGGAACTGGAGCCTCTCCCAGCTCAGCCATCAGAGAGAGATACTCTTTATCCATGCGAGCCTTATCCTGAGCGGACTGAGGTGGATCACCTTGCCTCGGCGTGTAGGAGCTGAAACGGCAGCAAGGCTTCATTAGATTACGTTGGCAGGCGCGTGCCAGCTGACCAAGACATTTATGAACATGAAGACTCAGGCTCATAGCTGCCCGTTTACCTGGTGAACTTGCAGTCCGAGGCGATGTGCCCTGCTCCCCCGCACTTTGTGCACAAGGTGGTGTTGGTGATGCTACGAGGCTCGGAGTTCTGCCACGGGCGCAAAATCCTGCAGAAGAAAACGTTTGGAGAAATGGCCATTATGAAAACGCCGCGGCATATGCTGCATTATGCGCCGTTCCGGGTCTCGGTCTCTTTCTGTCCGTCTTTCTCTCCGTCCATCCGTCTGTCTCTTTATCTCCATCTCCCTCTCCCTCCCTCCCTCCCTCCCTCCCTTCGTCCCTCCCTCCCTTCGTCCCTCCCTCCCTTCGTCCCTCCCTCCCTTCGTCCCTCCCTCCCT
>JAUZST010016774.1:0-34101 GCA_034779995.1 Parotocinclus haroldoi
ATATATATATATATATATATATATATACACACACACACACACACATACATATACGCGCGCACACACATGCACACACGCGCACATGCACACACACAAGTCCTGATGTAACCCTAACCCTGTTTATAGATACAAAATTGGGTGCCACTGAAAACGGCGACATTAAATAAAACAAACAATTCTGGTATATACTGTTTACTTTAATGTAAATTATATAGTGACTTTGAAAAGACAAAAGTAAGTATGCAAATAAGTACATATGTTCAGAAAAAGAAAAGGATAATGGGGTAAGAAATGCCATATGTTATTTAAAGTAAAATATCAAATTATTTTTTTTGTGTTGTCGAAACTATTTACCCTGTTGTTATCTGTTAAACATTATCCATTGTGAAAATATTACATATTGACAGTGTTCATGGCACATTACTTGAAAATGTGATGGTCTTTCATCTAAGTCAGACATGACAGTGCAGCAACATTAAGATTCTCCTAGGCACAGCTCACCAACAAAATGGTCCAGAGTACCTTAATTATTGAAGTAAATTAGCCACATACAGTGGGAAACAGAACTACTAAAAACCTACTTCTTGTTTGGATTTTTGTGAAGAAGGATTCATGCTACAGCAGGATAATGACACAAATCACACCTCAATGCTTTGCAACAACTCCATGAAATAAAAAGCCCACTGACTATTAATGGGAGCACTTGAAGACAGAGAAAGTCAGGTTTTCAATAACATATATGTCATTACAGTAAAATGTTTTTTTTTTTCATATTTGTGATTTGTAATTAAAACTATATTACATAAAAAGAGACACATTTATTTGTATCTTTTTAAGCCACACTTGTATGATGGCATTTTGAAAGTACTTTCTGGTTGTAACTATACATTTTATCCAAGTTTTCTAGTGAGCTTTCTTAAATGAAAGTGTGATGGTCAGCAGGCTTTGATGTTAATTTATAGCTTCAGGGACCATGGAGCCTTTCCTCCATGTTATCTATTTCTGCTCTGCCTGTCTATCCTCCATTTACTGTGTATGCATGGGTTTCCTCTTGCCTCTTCATACTATACCAGTATGAGGATTAGCCACGAATAGTGTGGTAATAATTTACTATTAAATCTATTGTAATTATTTGCCAGTATAACTCAAATATCAACAGCCTACTTCATGTAAGGGAACAGAATAGCAATTGGTAAAGTAACTCAGATTGTCTGTAACTATGACTATCTGATCAAATTAGATCAGATCTAATGTTATGTCAGCAATTTATGTACAAAGGACACTGTACAGGATAAAGTGGGGTAAAACAAGAAAACAAAACAAGCAGCATCAATCCTGGTGTTCTTTAGTATAATGAATTTCACTCACTGGGCACTTTTTTCGAAGCAGTAGTGTTTAAATGAAGCATCAGAATAAGGAAACGTATGATCCTGTGCAAAACAACTTCAAGTTAAATGGAGTAAAATAAATACAGTGAGCAGTAGAACTGCAGTGGGAACTTCCTTGTTGGTGAGAGAGATCAATGGAGAATGGTCAGACTGGTTTGAGCTTGCAAAGGCTATAGTAACTCAGATAACCACACTGTAATGTCTGTTACAATTGCAAGTGAGCAGAAAAAAATCTCATGTACAACACATCAACACATCACATCAGGATGCAGTGGGCACAGGCTTAGCAAAACAGGACAGCTGAAGACTGGAATAAGTAGTCTGGTCTAATGAATCTTGATTAATCTTAACAGCATAAATCTTTGGAGGAAATCTGCTTGGTGGAGGTGACATACTGTTGAGGGAAATGTTTTCATGCCACAGCCTAGAGTATTGTGGCTGACCATGCACATCCCTTGACCAAAATGTATCTTCCAGTGGCTACTTCCAGCATGATAATGTGCCATGTCACAAAGCAAAAGTCATCACAATCTGGTTTTATGAACATGACAGTGAGTTCATCATTGACCTTCCCAGTCACTGGATCTGGATCCAGTGGAACATGAAAGTGCACCTGAAATGTCTTAAGAAATCATTTTTAAATAGAGCTGAATCTCAAATTAATGTTTCCACCATCTTGTAAAATCCATGCCTTGAAGAACCGAGGTGTCTTTTGAGAGCAAAGAGAGGACCTACCCAACATTACCATAGTGATCCTATTAAAGTTCTCGGCCAGTATTTGTAGTTTATCGTCCTGTGGAAATGCCAAACTTCTCAACCTCTGCTTTGTTCTCATTTATCTAACAAACAACAATGAACCCTTTGGCATTAAGAGAGCCTTACTTATTTTACCTCTGCAACACACCATGCTATCTATGCAAAATGAACTGAGAACTAACGCATTAGATATGTACACTAAATATGATATCTAATATAAAGGTTTAACCCCACTTACTATGGACAATGGCACTAAAATATATTATTCTGCCGATGAGTCATGTAGAATTCATTTTCAAAACAAGCAAAAGACTGATTAAAAGTGCATGGTAGAGGCAGCATGGATTTGATGACTCACTCTCGAGAGGAGAATATAATGAATTTTACAGCAATTAAGTAGGTGTGCATGTTATAAAGCTGTGCAGCCAAAGGAACATTCAACATGATGAGCACATCATCATGTTGCACTGAGGCATGTGTAATGCATTAAGCTCACTGGCTAGTGCAGGCTACGCGAAGGTGCTACCAAGTCACAGGCCCATGGCATTAAGTGCCATAAGGAGAATACAAAAACATTAAGATCACCTGGTCTGCAATCATGTTCAGGTAGGTTTAATCATATCAAAATTACATCCACATTAATTCCTGATCCAAGGGTTTCCCAGCAATATGTTGCCCATAGCATCGGACTCATCAGGCTCACATTGAATCTGTGCAAAACCTCGTGTGAACTATTCAAGGATCAATGTATAAAGCAGGACTTGAATACACTAGTCAACTAATATGGAAACTATTCTGTGCTATTGCAAACTGCTGGTTAAATCGGCATGGCACGCAATAAAATGAACTGGTGGTGCAGCAGCAGCCATGCAAAGCAGGGGTCAAGAACTCAGATTCACTGCTAAAAATGTACCTTCAGCACCAAAAGTAAAATTAGATTTTGAATACATGGGAACACTTTGAATACATGGGCACTTAAAAGCATTTGTAATAATTCACAATCACTTTGCAGGGTGAGACAGGTACCCAAGTGTCCTGTCCATGTAGGATTTTTACAAAAACATGTCGTAGACATTTCACAAGACCACAGGGAACTTGTGAAAAATTGATATAGAATGTAATCATTAAAGTACTGAGTTTCGAAAAAATTGCCAGAGGAATTATGTAGGCAATAAAATTAAGCAGATGAAAGGATTTATCAACTATAATTGCAACAAAATATAAAGCCATGACCTCGGTTTACATTAATACAAAAGAGGCTGTTAGGGAATTAGCCACACATCTCAATCCACTTATGCGATACGGACACACAGGCTAAAACCCTTCAACAGCTTGAATCACAGACCTGATTTGGAGGATTGCAGTGTGCTTAAAATGACACACCAGCAGACAGCAGTATAAGCAGACACCTGCAAATCTGCATTTGAGAGTTTGAAATAAGCGTGTAAGTGGGTGAGAAAAAAGAGATTTAAACAGTAAATTTACAATTTGTTTTTTTTTTTGTTTTTTTTTTTTGTTTTTTACAATTTTTTTTACAAAAATGTAAAAAAAACAAAAACTGTGATACAGACTTCTGCTTCTCTCACCCCTACAGACACAAACAAGAAAGGTTGTAGGTTTAACAGAATCCAACTGATGACACAGGCTATAAACTTTTCCACCTTTACCTAGAACTTGGGAATGATGTTGATATACTATTTTTCACTTGTCCATAAACTGAGGGAGATGGCATATTGTAAGGATATTTTAGACATCTCTCTGGAAATGATGAGCTCTCAATGAGCACTTGAGGTTAGACAAATTTTTCTGGGTTTTTTTTCCACTGTGTTTTAGAATTTTATGATTTTGCCTGTCTAAAGTTCTCCAAACACCACACTGTCACCTGAGGGATTTTGATAAAAGTGGTCTTATGCAAGAGTTAGGACACTTAAGAACAGCTGTTCACTAAGAAAATTATCGGAAGTTTGTATAAAGCTTGTCTATTGGGCGGGCAGCATGATGTTGCAAATGGATAGCACTGTTGCCTCACAGCTCTGCATCTGTGTGAAGTAAAGTTGCCTTCATAAAGGTGTGGCCTTCCTCTGGGTACTCTAGTTTCCTCCCATGTTGCAAAGATTATTATTGCTTTTAATGTAATTATTATCATTTGGCCTCTCTAAATAGACCCAGTGTGAACGTTTTTAATGAGGGCAGATGAAACTGTGCTTCTGTCATGGATACAGCCAATGTTGCTGACTAATAAAGTAAAAATAAATACACTGACCACTGAGTGAGTTGCAATGCCCTGTGGAGGAGGTGAGCTCTGCATTTTAACCTCTCCATCCATTCTGGATTTAATACAAAATAAGCCATACACTTCCTGCCCTGGTAGATTCTTACATAAACATTTCCCTTCATTCATCATCTAATATTCTGCTCACAGAAATTAGGGGATATTTTTGCATGAATAATGCAATATCCCCTCATTTTTGGCAGTGAGCAGTGTATGATGCACTAATAACCTGCTGGTAACAAACTTAGTGTTTAATTCAACATTGCCTTATGTAAATTCATATATTTATTAAATATGTTATACAACATGTTTAATATATTCAGTATTTTCCATTAAAATGTAGCATTCTGGCAATCATAATTGTAAACCCGCTGTTAGAGAATTAGCTATTACATATTATCATTACAGGTGCAGCAAAAAAAAGCATTAGAACAATGTCAGTCAAAACTCAAGTAATAAATACATTCTGTTGAAATCTGTTGTGTTCTCATATAGCTGGGGTGTCACACAAGCTCTATGCAGCCAAATCACATACAAAAGAAAGTAGAAAGCAGAGGTCAAGGTCAAGACCGGGACTGTGGTAGCCTAGTGGTTAAGATACTGGACTATGGACCAGATGGTCCAGGGTTCAAATCCCACCTCTGCCACAGTTGGGTCCTTGAGCAAGGCCCTTAACCCACAATTTCTTGGATTGTAAGACTGTATAAGTTGCAAGTTGCTCTGCATAATGGTGTCTGTTAAATGCTGGAAATGTAAACGTAAGACCAGTCTGCAGGTCTGAGCTTGGTCCTTGGGTGCATGACAGTGGATTGCTCTTTTAATGGGGAAAATCTGTTTTTTGGACCAAATGGTAAAATGTAATTCACACAATTAATTACATTTTTAACTGTTTGACAGAATAATTGTTTAATAACTAAAATGAAGCACTTTTACTTGCCAGAAGGTCAAAGATCTTGCATGGAGTTAATAAACAACATGTAAAGAAACAATATGTGTAATATGGTGAACTTACAGTCATTTTAATTACAATATTTGTAGAAAATGTGGTTATTTACATAGTGTCATTGTATGGTATATTATACTATTAACTGTATATATATTAACTGTATTTTATTATTTACATTTTACTGCAGTCAAGTCACAGACCATGATGGAAGTAAAAAATAACTTCATATGCAGTACTCACAGCTCCCAAGTTAACACTTTTTGTATAACCGTATGGAGAACATCTGCAAAATTTGTGCAAGCACCTATTGTGACTTGGTGTGGGAGACAAACATTTTACCATATAATAATAGCACTGGGGTTGAAACAGCTTACCCAACTTATGAGTCAGAAAAATGTTTCTGCCATCACAAAGCTGCAACATTTACTGAGTACCAGGCAGACATGTCTCTGAATCAGCAGTGAAAAGCAAATCAGAGGCCAAACCTCTCATGCCCCCTAACTTCCTACCTAATGTGGCTTGTCACGATGACCTTTCCACCGTGTGCTGGGCACTAAATAAAAATGTGCTGCAGTCTCATTTGGAGAATTATTTGCATTCACTCTAATAATCAACTTCCTTCCGTGTTTTATTACTTCAGTTTTGTCCTAGTTTACATCAGACAAATTCAATTTGGCTTTTATAATAATTTCTAACCACATATTTAATCTGCATCTGTAAATGTATAGCGTCTTAGTTAGAGCTGCTGAGGGTGAAAAGTTGCTTTAGGGTCCAACAGTGTCAACTTGGTAAAGCAAGGACATGGTCTTTAAACCTTCAAAATAGCAGTTCAGCACCTTATCCACTAAGAAACTCCAGCCCATCTAGTGTATTTACAAACCCAGTTATGCTGGGTACACTTCCTAATACACCACATACTGGCATGTCACTAACCAATGTCTTTATCATGTTGAAAATTGCCTCCATCTACCCAAATAACTGGTAATATTGTCAATATTTTGTGATATCTGCCCTTTCAAATGTAGCAAACTGTGATTGTGTTAATTGGCTACAATTAGAAAGTCGACGTATGAGTATTGTAAAATAGCCAAATAGTTCAAATACCAGATAGGTGCTCACAACACATTGAAAATCTCCTGTGTTGTTAATGGAGTTCTCCACTCTTGAGAAAACATTCACATGCAATGCGTACAGGAAACCATAGCAGGGTTGATGCTGGCGTAGACATAAGCCTTCAGAAAGGGATTCAGTGTGAATTGGCCTTAATAGCACTAAATAGGAGGTTAAGTCATGTTTCATTTTTAAACAGGTACATAAAAGAAAGGCGAATATGAAAAGAGTGTGGGATGAAAAGAAAAGGCAGAGGAAGACCATCAATATCCTGCTGAAAGACTGTTAGTCAGATGGCTAGCCACCAGCTGTGGCAGACTGCCCGTGGCTCTCCCTTCCACTACAAGCGGGAAAAATGAGACTGAGGCAGACTGGGAGAAGAGAGCGCAGGAAGAAATGGCGAGAAAAGTAAAGGAGACGGGGGGTGGGGGGGCGGCGTTCTGAAGCTGTACTGTATCAGTGAGCTATAAAAAGCAAAGAGTAATCAAACCAGTTGCGATCAAAGCAAAGCTCCTCTGAACACACACACGCACACACGCACAGACACAGAGCATGTTCATGCACATCCAACGAGACAAGCTCAGATGTTTCCAGCCTTTTTTCCTGATCCTTGTTTGTCATTCATAATTCATGTAATTCATGTTAAAAAGGGGAGAAGTGCAGTGACGTGTCAACATCACTGCTACTAGGAATTACGAATTAAAGACCGCTAGTGCAGAGAATGATGATGAAGTAAACTGTCACCAAACATAAGAGCTGCTAGTTAAGCTTCACTGCCCACAAGTCAAAACTGAAAAAAAGACATTTCTTTACTGCAGATTCATTCATTTCTTTTAAGCTGAAAAGCTCAGGAGTTATTGTACTTGATAAAGGAGAGTACGGTTATAACAGTTTGTTGCCGCTGATATCCTTTTAAGCCCATGCATGACTTTGAAGTAAGGCGATTTCTTGACGTTTTAATTACCACTAGACTGGAGGTAAATCCAGAATCTTAAAGATCTTTTGTGTGTTTATTTACAAAGGTGTAAATGACCTTGCAAATACTTGTGTAAAAACAGCTTAACTACTCGCACTAGGAGGCCAAACTGAATCTGTAACGTGTACTACAAATATAAAACAGTGATCCTGATATATTACTGAACTTAAAAAATGAAGTCGAAGAATATAAATGGCTTATATTTGAATATTTATATGCACTCTGGTGCAGTAGTTAGCACTGCAGCCTCACAGGTCTGAGATCCTGGGCTCTGTGTGGAGTTTGTGTGTGAGGGTATGTGCCCTACAATGGATTTAAGCCCTGTCTAGAGTGGTTCCTGCTCAGCTGTTCATACATATGGACTTATATTTAGGAATATACCAGCCTGCTATACATTTAAGAATTAAATGTTCATGGTTTATACTTACAGGCTTATATAGAAGACTTGCTTATTCCTTAAAAATATTTTAGATTTTAGAATTTAAATTAGTGGCATTTAGCAGGCTGGCTTATTCCTCAAAATATTTCAGCTTACTGGCTTATATAACAACCTGACATATTCCTTTTTAAAAATCAAATTTTATATTTCATATGTCTCCATTAATCAAATAAGGAGCAAAACAAATTACTTTACAGTAAAGATAAGCAAATTGTGCTGCTGCTGACATTTTAAGCCCCAGCACCAGTATGAAGGTTGCTTCCATTCCAAACGAGGATAGCAGTGAATGTGTAGTGTCACTATTTCAGATGGAGGATCTCAAAGTCCATCCTCCATTTACAACCTTTTTACCCGCTGCTGTTCCCTAATTATGCTGCCTTAAAAATTGCAGTTGTCTATCAACAGAAAAGTACATTTCAGCAGCATGAGCATTTTTTTTATATTTCTAAGGTAAAAGATCAAGTTTGCCTTGGTTTTTGGGGGCTTGTGATTAAATTTGATATTGAAATAGCAATGCTATTATTGAATATTGTTAGATCAGTTAATGCACAAGTCAATATTTACACATTTTCGACATTAGGAAAAATATTAAGCAACATAAACAGTGAAATAAACTAAATTAAAATAAACATTAAGCAAAAAAAAAAAAGTAAAACTCATATAGCTTCTGCTAAACTCAGAACTGAGCCCAAACCAAGCCAATTGTCTTGCTAAATATTTAACATTGCTTCATACATATGAGTCACAGTTTCCATCTCATGTGTATGGTAAGGGTCATGATCATAACTCGTAAAAATGTCACAAAAATTGTTTTCCATCAGTACTTCTGATATAATGATACTCAGTGCAGGGAAAGAAGTATTTCTCTCTACATAACAGTATGGTTCTGGATTTTCAGCTTTGCAAGAATACTAGGCTTTCTGAGAGATGTGTGAAGCAGCATGATGGAACTGAAGTCATGAGCCTCTGGGATCTTTACAGGAAGACGTGGAGAGTGCAGTGGTTGCTGTATGGTAGGAAGGGAATAAAAGAAAAAGGTAAATCATCTTTGTGTAAGCTGTGGTATCTCACTGTGCCCATCTACCCATGCATGAGAGGAGAAAACAGACTTACTGAAAGCAGCTGTCAGCACAGCTTGTGGACAGAGGATTTAAACTCACAACCATTGTGTTCACAAATGCAGGCCCAAAATTGTAGAAGAAAGTTAAGGTTGATAATTTGTTTAGTAGTTATACTCTCCAAAATGGTCCCCTGATCGCTGTTCCCTTCGTTCTACAAACGACATAGTGCACTTTAGTCCACTGTAACCATGCCGTTTGACAACATGCCTGGCATGCAAACTAGTGCCCACGCAATCTGTTTCTCACAACTACTAGGTAGGTTGTACTTGTACTTGAGGTTGACTGTGTACGTTTATACAAATTGTTGTCCTTTGGGTCTCCTCAGTGGGGGCTAGCATATTTGATTACTAAGAAAGTGCCTTAATACCGATTCATGTAAATACTAATTAAGATTTTTTTAAGGTTTCTCAGCATGAATAATAACAGGAATAAAAGTAACACTTCACTCTTTTAGTTACTTCTTCGCTCCCTTTGCTCCACACATTGCTCGTTTTATTATATTGCATTTGTTCAGTGGACACACACATTTGTCTTACAGAAGCGTAAAAAAATAAACAGTACTCACAATACATTACTGCCTATCTAATACCTTGCCACCGGTGGACGCCAGCTGACTCCAAAATGATAAACTGTATATTTAATTGCGTACCAACAGCTTGCAATGAATATTCAAACATACTGAACGCACACTATGGGAGCTAAGCTCGCTACAGAGTAGATAAACTGTTGCAGCACATATGATTTAAGACATGTTTGTTAACCTGCTAATGCAAGAAGTGATAAATGGTAGCCTATAGATTCTGAGTAAATGTGATGCTCTAACTAAAAGGGCTTAGAGAGGTAAAACCGTAATGTGAATTCCTAAAATAATAAGACTGTAATAATTGTAAGTCGCTCTGGATAAGGGCGTCTGCTAAATGACATAAAAATATAAATAAATAAATAAATAAGAAATAGAGTAAGGTAACTGTGTTATGCAAAACGCGAGGGGCTTTAACAATGATTTTAGTACTTTTTACTTACTTCTGCAAACTCATATAATGCATATATTGTATATCTTGTTCATATAATAGTTCTCCATATTTTCTTAGCATTTCATCATAGTGCTCCTACCTCAAAGACATCAGTTTTAATTTAAATTTATTTGTATTTGTACTTAATTTATTTATTCTGTAAAGAAAGATGTGATGATTTGGATTTGATGATTTTTTTGGCCACAATGGGTGCCACTCCTGTCAGCAAAGAACAGGCTGCAGTTCACATGGGCTCACCATTGCTTGATTAGTCTTGATTTCTGCTGAGACATTCATATGATTGGCTCAGAATTTGGCCTAAACAACATCAGAACATAGATCCATTCTGCTTTGAAACAACGGTTCAGGTTGCTTCTGGCTGTGTAAAGGCTTGGTGGATATAGTCTTGGCACACTCTGGGCTCCTTAATACCAATTAATACCAGTCTACCCTAGTATTGTTGCTGACCATGTCCATCCTATATGACCACAGTGTGCCATCTTCTATGCAGCATGTCACAAAGCTCAAATCTCAATCTCAAATTTTAAACTCATTTCTTGAACATGACACTGACTTCACTGTACTCAAACGGTCTCCAAACTCACCAGGTCTCAATCCAACAGAGCACATTTCAAATGTGGTTGAATGGGAAATTCACAACATGGTGCATGTGACAAATCTGCAGCAACTGTGCAATGCTATCATGTCACTATGATAAATGTTTTCAGCACCTAGCTGAATCTATGCCATGAATAATTATGGCAGTTCTGAATGCAGAAGTGGGACCAACCCAATACTAGCTTGATGTACTTAATAAAGTGATTGAACTGACCCTGTCATGCTTCCGTCTGTGCAGATGAAAAGGGTAGAAACTGGCAAATATGAGAAGCGGATATGGGAAATAAATACTAAGACGTTTCACAGCCTAAACCCCAAGCCCCTGCATCACCTACCCACCCATATCGTCTAAAGCTGTTTATCATCGACCTTTGAAGCTTGAAGACTTTTGAAAGCATCTCTGTCAACAAGCTTACCTCAGCCCTGTTTCGTTCTTGTCAGAGCTGCTTAGACTCTGATTGCAACAGAGATAAGTAGCCCCTTTCAGTTGCCTGGGAGATTGTTAATTTATATATTTTCCTGTCAGACCTTTCTAACGCTGGTGCTTGCATTGGATGGTGAGGACTCTTGGGTTGCAATCATTTTGCATTCTCTTCAGCAACTTATTCCCTGGCATGTAGGAGAGGAAAAGTGAGGAAGTCAGTATGTGAGTAGTAGTGCACAGTGGATGTTGTCACCATGACAACAGACATCATTTCAGACAGGAGCAGCGCTTGAAATGGATTTGTACAACGTGTGGGAGTAACACAGTGGAAAAGGAGCACCAAACTGCTGATGAGGTGCATGCCAAAGACTTGCTTACCCACGTCATCAGCACGTGATGTTAAACTTGGAAGAGCCATGCTACCAGAGTCAGTACTTACTACAGTGATCAGTTATCTACTGCTTGTGGTTCTGTTTTGGCACTGCTTGAATTAAGTACATAATATGACACTATTGACCTCACCTATCAATAAGCAGGCTAAAAATGTATGATTTTGACAGGCAAGTTCTTGGTTTAGAGCTTGGTTCATGAGTCCTATTTGACAGTACACGCCATGGATTAAACATCTTAAAGAAAGCAATATTGCAGTCCCACATGGTTCAATGCTATCCTATTCTGATTATACGTAGTGACATTCAGTCCTAGGTTTAGACTCAGCATAATACAAATGGAAAATAAATGTGTATAGAGGTATGTCCACGATATAGTTTGTGAAATAGTGCACTATGTTATCTGTAATTTAAACTCCATATTGCTGGGTTGACCAAAGTCTGAAAGTAGGGCCTACTGACCAATTCCAATTGGGCCCATACCATCACACTTAAGAATACATTACTAGTAGCTTACCAACAAGTTGAGTTTTCATTTAGTTGTCTTTAACAGCAGTGTGTAAATGACTTTAAAAAAGAGTCACTTGAGGTCCAGACTGGCTGATCATCACTTATGTGACATCTTGTATATCACAAATATACAACTGTCAAACTACACCTAACGAGTATTATGCAGTAAAGGACGTAACAAAAACCCTCACGTTAGTGAGGTATACATAGTGCGGTACACTATCATAACAATAAACAATAAATACAAAATAAGAGTGCAGATAGCCCACTGGTAGTGTGAGCAGAAAGGTGCAGATATGTCCATTGTTCAACATAAACAGTGTAAACCATGGTAGGTTAGTGGTCTGCCTCTTAGGACAGTACAGTATGCATGATATTTTGTTTTACGAAGGTTATGTGACCATTTAGTTCCATAGGTTGGGTTATCCAGAACAAAATTACAATATAATAAAATATACCCCTTACTTTACTTATGGCCACAATTGTAAACCAAAACATTATTATGAAACAGACCAAGTTGTTATGTGTGACATTACAACTACTGTGTCAGTAGGTTAATAGCCGTAATAATCAGGTTATTACACTTATATAAACTATATATAAATATGTACATATCTGCAAATGGATGTTCTCCAAACAGATGTTATGCAGTACTCATTTTCTACCCTGCAGTATTTGCTACAGTTGATATGTTTGTTACAGATGATTTGAGCTCTGTCTCAGTATTCGCTATTACACTCCTGGTTTCATCAACCATGCTCAACCCATATTACCAAACAGTGCCATTCTAGTTTGTAGTATATAAGTCTGAACTAACAGGTTTTAAATCATTTAGCATTTTTTGTTCAAAGTAGTTGATTACTAACTGACTGAAAGATCTGTGACTATCACCAAGAAAAGTGGAAGTGGAAGCTAATAGTTAGATTGCTTACATTCGTGTATTATTACAACCCCATTGTATAAACATATTAAATGTAATACTCTTAAATATTAATTCATTTTAACCAAAATAAGTTCCATCTATTTTCAATTATGTCAGGGTCATATAATGTCACGTTGGACTTTTTAACTAGTCTGAACATTTTTTTAAATGAATTTCATTGTATATTTTGTATATGTAATTAAATACATATAGCACAGTGTGCATGCATTCGCTCACTACTGTAATACAAAAAGATTTCTCTAGTGCTTACGACTACATTTTAAACCAAACAGCAACTGCTTCATAAGAATGGTAAATAAAACTAGAGAATATAAAAAAGTAAAATTGAAAGAATTTCAGAATTCTTCCATTACTGTTGTGATCACCATTTGTTATATTGGTTCAGACAGCAGGTTAGCAATTCAATTGTTTTACACAATATCAACTATACACATGTCGGGTACCAAGATTTCAAACTAAAACATAATGCCAGAAACAACACTTACGTGCTTTGGTGTTAGAATACAGCCTGGTTCAAGATTTAGCTCATATTAAAAGTATTTATAAAAGGAAAATTATTACTTGGGAAACTAAACAAAGATACTATTTTTCCATGAATCTGAGATACTAGTACCTGTGCTAATAACCACTGCATTAAGCTATTACTACTGCCTTTTCTTTAAATAAACATCAGCTTTTTTAGAATGTTGCAGAATAATCCAATTAAAATGGCCTTATCTTTTGCAGATTGTCAGGATTGGTGTTTGTAAGCCTTTGAGAAAACATAGCTTCTCTCTGGCCCTTTACTCCTTCCATAGCAGACCGCTGAATTATAGCATGCTTTGCCCCATCTATTTAAACCCTCACACTGGTTAATTTCCTTGTTAGGTCTTCACACATCTTGCTTTTTTGCTGTTGGTCCTTTCCATGGTCAGTGCCTGGTTTGTTAGGTATTGTCATTGTTTCTTGTGTTGTTTCATGTTTGTTTGTTGTATTAGCTATTAGCATTTCAGTCTGTGTACTGATGTATCTTTGTTCGTACATTAGCTGTTTGTATTAGCAATGTATATTGGTATTAGCACTGTCTGTTTGATTTAGCATTTGTTTGTTTGAGTAGCACATCAGAGCAATTCTAAGTTGTATTTTTCTAGGGTTGACTACAGTTTTGATCGAGTGTTTTCAAACACAAGTTTGGATTTGCACTTAATAAACCTATGCTCAACTCCATTACGTCTAGTGTTTAGTATGGCAGTCACCCCAGTGTTTAGTAATAGACATCACCCAGAGCTATTCCGCTCTAATAATGATAAAATACACTTCATATTGTCCTTATCATCAGGGAGAATTAAAGACTGTGCCATGGCACTCTGGCCACAGAACAAGAATGTACCAAATTCTAAGACCAAGTTCCACACCTGGTATTTTACCATAAAGGTTCTGATAAAGATAAGTAATATGCCTTGTGAAATCAGGCAGGGACATTGTAGGCCTGTGGAATATGCTCTATAATTCTGCACTCTTGCAGCTAGCAGTGCATGGTCCAAAGAAATCCTTCTCACATGTGCTTGAAGGGACTCATGCAAGTTAAAATGGTTTACAAGTGTTGGATTAAACATATAGACTTTAAATAGACCTCCTGCTGGGAAAAAAAAACATTTAAGACCTCCTTTCATGTTTACTCCCAACATAAAGCCACCTTGCCTATGCATTGGGAATATTGTGGTTATCTGAACACCAGTGAAGGTTTTGGGAATGTGTCCATCTGTATGGTGGATCTGAGGATCACATGTTGCTTTCCATGAATACCATGAAGAACCAGGCCATCAAAGGGGAGTTCTTTTCTAAAAGCCAATGACAAGTAAAAAGTAAAAATCTTTATATTGTTGTCTTGGGGTTCAGATACTGTATGTTTTTTTAGCTTTAATAGATTCGAGAGCAGTGGAGGTCTTCATTCTTCGCAGGCTGGTGAATAGGTGGAACAGTCCCCTGAGATACATTCAACCCACCTTGGCAGTAGATGGTTGCCCCTTGAGAGATGGACCAGTATTTGTACAAAACACTAAGATGATTTTGCAAGTAGGATGTCGTCAGGAAGTCATTTCTTTTTTTTTTGTTATAGATTTTCCTAAGAACAATCTGATGTGAACGTTCCCGTGGTTGACACAACATTAGCCTCACATTAAATAGGATGAGAGAAAAATGGAGGCACATGTTTTGACATGTGCTGTTTGTAAACACTAAGGGCAACTTAGTCCTGAGATCCATAATGTATAAGTATTACTGAGTGCTGTGCTAATTACAGTGACGTGGTTCCAAGCAGAAGGCTTGCAACCTCTGAATGAGTATATTGACAACGCTTTGAAATTGGGTTATAGTCACCCTTAATGCCATACAACTGATAGGACATGTTTATTGAAAAGATGGCTGGAGGTCATGTATAGAGGTCTAAATGTCATCATGCTGAAATAGAGATATTTCATCCCACGCCATTAGAAAAGCTGAACAGAGCCTTTTCACAAAATTGAGCTTGTACTGTATAATCCCTTTAGAACTGTACGATGAAGAATGGAAAAATCAATTCATCATCATTGGAGGGTATTACGAGTAAACTGTGGAAAGATCCCAGAACTGAGCCTTGTGGAACTCTGATGTGCTGATGTGGATCCTCCCCATGACACCTCATAGGATCATTGCTCCAAGTAGGAAGCATCTGTCAGGCTGAATCTGAGATTCCAAGACCGAGTGGAATGCAGAAAGGAACTTCATCTTGTGGTTGACTGTGTTGCTGAAAGGCTGCTCAAAGGTCCAAGAAGATCAGAATCAATGAAAGTCAGGATGCTCTGGCAGCATGAAGATTCTTAGAAACAGCCATCAGGGCAGTTTCTGTTTCGGAATGCCTGTGATCGTGCAGGTCATCTTGTATTAAAATGGTAGAAAAAGGTATTTCATTCTGTATTTTAGTTCTGTATCAGACCCTCTAAACTCGCTGCTGAAGGGGCAGTCGCACACATGCTTGTGCTACCAAGATGCTGGATTCATTCAGAGTCAATTCAAATCAGTATCCATTTTGAAGTAGGAAAATTCTGCTCATCCGTATTGGAAGAAGACACTTCTAAATTAGGGTGCAAACCTTTTCATAGAGTTGTCCACACACATTTGTAGTTGTCTTGTCTTAGCTTCTTATGTAATGCTAAGTACAATTTTGATGTGGATAACTGGTAATTGTTGAAATTGATGGTAAGTGGGATTAGGAAATTAGTGGCAGAAGAGCGGTGGCACAGGTTGGAGGTTGCACAACATCCATTGTGGTTCTTACTGACTAAAGCATTTTGAAAGACATTCAAGCAGCTAAGCAGCTGAACTCCAGACCACTGGGACTTTAATTTATCAGTAAAGTATCATCCAGATTAAAAAAACACAAAAACTGATGCTTAATCCCACATTTGGGATACTGGACAGTTGCAACAAAAAGAAGGGACAATTTTAAAACCATTTTGAAAAATAATGGTTGGAATTTAGAGGAAAGAGGAGACAGAGCCCTTCCAACCCCAGTGCCCTCTGGAACATGTTAGAGATTATTATTAGAGAACAAGGTACTGGAAATGATACATTTATTGCCCTGCTCTGGTCATCTGTGTATATCGAAAATTCAATGCTGGTGTGATCCGGTAAGTAACAAGTTTCACAAGAAATGCACTGTTTACGCTCAGGTTTACTTAACCAAAAGCCAATCAATCAGTTTTCTAAAGAATTTAGATTGGTCCCCATGAAATAAACTGCATATGGCCATGAAGACTTCAGAAGCCATCTATTATGTTTTAGAGCATTATGTGTTACCTGAAGACACGGTTTCTGAAGTTCAAGTTGTTTTATTGCCATTTCAACCATATACAGTGGTGTACAGTATACAGTGAAACTAAACTACGTTCATCCAGGACCAAAGTGCTAGATAGAACCGTAAACTTCACAACATAAAGTGCACATGTGCAATTCCAGACAACAAACAATAAACAGAAACAATAAACAGAAACAAAAACACTATACATAACAATAAATACAAAATAACAGTGCAGATAGCCCACTGATAGTGTGAGCAGAAAGATGCAGATATGTCCATTGTTCAACATAAACCATGGTATGTATAGCAGCAGTTTAATACGTACGTGTCTGTGTGTGTGTTTTAGTCCAGTCATTTTATGTGCAGTTGTTCATACCGGACTCTGATTATTCTATATAGTCTGATGTTTCGGTACCTTTTCCCATACGGGTAGGGTGAAATATTTGTGTGAGGGGTGTGTCTAGGGGAAATGCAGTTTACTTCTGTATGTTAGGTGAGACTATGTGCAATATAACATTTAGGGGTTTTTTTCTTGCCACTGTCACTCTAGGCTTACTCAATTTTGGCTTTGCCTTAATAAAAAATAATTGTAAAGCTGCTCTGAGACCATCCTAAAAGTGCTATAGAAAGAAATCTGACTTTGAGCGGTTTAACAGAAAATGTCAATCTAACCTCAAGGTACCATTCAGTGACAGGTGAAACTTTTAAACCAATAATTAGGTCAGATTTTAAGGTTCTATCCTGGACCACCAGGTCATCAAACTGACGGCGTCAGTTGTTGTCAGCCCATCGATCGGGTGGGTCTTGATGCTCATTCCTGCATATTGCTCTCTATATCTCTAGTTCTGATTACATATCTGCTTGCAATCAAGTTGATTTTTGTTTGCTATAAAGGTCTTTCTTGGTGTTTACCATCACTTTTGAGTCGAATTAGTCGTATTGGTTTTGACCCTGTATCCTGCCATTGTCTTGTTGTGCTTCAGATTCTGACTGGACTGTTACCTACAAGTAAGGATTTGCTCTTAAATAACCCACACTCGACACCTTTGGTCCTGCATAGATAGATAGATCAATCAATAGATCGAACGATAGATAGATAGATAGATAGATAGATAGATAGATAGATATCCTAATTGCAACCTGATTCCGAACAGCTGCTTCTCTTGCTATTTAGGTGTGGGTTTTAGCATGGTTCGGGGCCAGGTCATCTTCATACAATCTCCATTCGGTACACGTGCCCCAGCACCGGCGCGCTCGTGTCCTTACGCGCACTTTTAGGAACAGTGGTAACGATCCCCAGGCTTTTAGTGCCGATGGACGCGTACGGGGGGAACCCTGGAGGTATTTATTATTTTAGGTGCACTTTGAGGGTCTCCCATCCCGTACTTGTGCACTTCTCGCACACCTGATCCCATGCTCTTCCTCCGTCGGCAAGCCTCACTCCAGCCAGCTGCCCATCCAGAATGGGATGTGCCCCGTTTTCTGCTTTTGCTTCTTATTCGCATTCGTGCTACAAGCGAGCTCCGAGCTCATGTACTCACCTTTTGACGCTTCGGCGTCTTCCGTGATTCCTTCACCCCCCGCACTACTTGTGTGTTCGAGCTCGGGATCGCCCTATGGCGCTTCGGCGTCTGCACCCCAGCCGGCTGCCCGCTCCAAATGGGACGCGCCCCGGTTGAGTGTTTCGCAACCTGGCTGCGCGCACTCTATAAGACGCACCCCGGCATGGCTTTCTTCCACTGCATGCACACTTGAGCTCACGCTCGCTCCCTGGCATTCGGACTACCTCTGTGCCTCACCATTTGGAAAACGTCCCAAATCGTGCACTCTGCACGCCTGCCATGTTGACGCTTCGGCGTTCTCTTGCAAAGAGTTCGCTCCCTTTCATCCTTTTGGTTTTGTTTGTGTTTAGGAGCCTTACGGTCCGCTCTTAACCCCCTTTTTGTTTTTCTATATTATTTCCCCATTATTATTATTAAACGTTGTAGGATGCGTCTATCCCGCATCCTTGGGTCCTACCAAAAACCACCACATCTCGTAAACCTGCATGCAAATGAAGCAAATCTGCACCAGAGGAACCACTGACAACACAATTGGAAACCACCAACTACACAGCACCTGAAGCCTAAGCATTCACGCCATGCCACAGTTTGAACACCACCTGTGTGCTGTTTAAATACGTACATGGCAATGCACATACAGACCAGAGCATGGAATAATTTAAGCATGGAATATAAGCATAAATAAACACCTTGTTGGGTGCATACATTCACAAGAGGCTTACACCACTAGCATAAACATTTCCAGAACAGGCAATGCAATATTACCATTGAAAGACACGTTAAAGCTCTTTAGATTTGACCTGCCGGTTACAGCTACAATGTTCTGAGCTAAAAGACACATTTAAGTGTATAGAGGTATTAAAGTGAATGGCCATTGATCAAATGGACGTTAAATAACACAAACCTTCGAGTACTGTACTTTAGCTGTACTTTAGTACTTTAGCTGTACTAAATCATTTCATGCCTTATTCATAGATTTGCAACACAAATGAAGATAAATAACTGTCTATTATTATTACTACCATGTGGTATTACCTCAGTTGGTTATGAATTGATTTAAATACACAAACATTTGGTACTGGGATTGATCATAATCAGTAACCTCTGCAACAATAGAGTAGTACATTAAATCAAAGTGGTGAAAAACACATCCAGCTGTGGCCTAATGACAGGAAATTACCTTAATGACCGTGTGTTCTATTCCAAGTATGGCCTCAGGCCAAGGTGTGAACTAGAAAACTGTACACACGAGCTTCACAGTAAAGGAAGCCTGAATTGTCATTGACTACTGCATATGTTCATTTACATATTAATTTTGTATTCAAGGTATTACACACACCATTTTAAACATCTGTGAAATGACAGCAAAAGCTACATAATTTGTTTTTCCTAGCTTGTATGTCCCTTATTTAGCATAAAGAGGTTTCTAGATCTCAGAGAGTTACGATTTTGTTTGAGTCAACAAAAGAAGGTCAGTGCCGGAGGGTTTGTAGGAGATGACAGCATATACTGTTGATATCGATCTGAGAAAAAAAGCCATGCACACTGAGCCAATCTGATGTAGCTATGGTAAAAAAATAAAACAATACAAATAAATAAAACATGTACATATATCAGTTTCTGGGGATGTCTTATATCTAGTAAAAACCTAGTGGCTTAAATGTGTAAGGTTATTTTTCTAAAACCAAAGAGCATACATGATAAACAGAGTGGAATGAAATCCTTGTTACAGGATTAGCAGCAGCAAGCAGTAAAACTTCTACTTATTAGCAGGCAATTAACAAATAAATCCTCATCAGGAAGATTTTACATAATCGGACCTAAGCCATTCAATCAGTCAGAAGCAAAATATCAGCTTATATAATGACGAACTTCCATAATTAAACAGGCAAAATAATTTTATACGCTCATTTCTTCTCATTACTGTAGGAAATGTGAAGGTCTTGATCCAAAGAAACTGATGAAGGACTCTGGAGGAGGCTCTGAAAAGTCACAAAGGCTGCTTTAGTTTCACTAGTCGGAGGCATTTGCATAGCTTAGAAGTCGAGCATCTGAAGCAGCTCATGAAAAGATACCCAAGAAGTTGCTTTGACTTCAGTAGTAACCAGTTAACAGAAAAAAAAGTAATGGTAAGAACTTCCAGCACTTTCTTCTGAGCACCTAATGAGAACAACTGGATTCTGTCATGTGTTATTGCCATTTCTGTAACCTGACGACTCTTCTGAAATTGTTAGACACATGTTTAAATGCATAATTAACAATAAAAGGACCAAAATAAGCTCCAAGGACGAGGCACACGCACACACAAACAGTTCCCTCTATCATTGTGAGGAACATACTAGCTAATTCACTTTACACCTACCACTACATTAAACCCTAAACTTAAACTCCATCCATCCATCATCTTCTGCTTTATCCACACAGGGTCTCCTGTGCATACCCGTACACTCTCGGCACAAGGGCAGGAACAACCCTAAACGAGGAACCAACCCATCGTAGGGCACATACACACAGTCCCACACTACTCGCCACTTTAGAGACACAAATTAACCTAACACGCATTTCTTTGGACTATGGGAGAAAACCGGAGTACCTGAAGTAAAACCCATCCAGACACGGGGAGGACATGCAGACTACACACAGAAAGGACCCAGGCCGCTCCACCCTGGGATTGAACCCAGGACCTTCTTTCTTAAAATCAACAACCTAGACTAAACCATTTTGTCAATTATTTTGTTCATCGTAAACAACACTATTCTTTTTGTGGGAGCAGAAAAATGGGCAGAAGGTAAAAATGTCAGATCGTTGTGTAGATCCTTGTGGACTTATCACTGATGTAATGATTACTGTATCTAACTAACGTTACACCTACACCTGACCTTACTTGCATAACATAATATTTTGGACTCTTCTGGTTTAGCAAATAAAAGTTGCGGTTTATATAAAAATGTCAGGAAAATGTCCCACAAGGTAAAATATGTCAGATCATTTCAGTGTAATATAAATCTCTTTCACACACACACAAAGCATTCTACAAGGGTAATGACTATGACCGACAGGAAAGATGATGCTCCATGACTTCATGGAATGTCATGCTCAATCAGCTAGGGGCTGCAATATAGTTGTATTTCGTTTGTTTAATTCTACCTACTTTACAGCTTGATGGCACTTAGTCTGCTCAATTAACAAGATCCTACAATGCATACATATTTGTGGCTCAACCAGTTTTACCTAATCAATATTCCACAGTTATGCCTATAAATCATGGGCTTGGGAGGTGATGTACCTATATCAAATTTAATCAGCAGATTCTAATCTCCATTTCAAAGAAATGAAATGCTGTTGTACGGTAACTGGTATGAAATGAATACTGTCTCATATGCTTTAACAGACATTCTGAAACATTGGCACATGGGTAGGAATGTACTGATCTAACACAGTATCAGCATAGGGCAGCTTTTAAGATGAACCACTGGATTACACAATGAATGTGCAAGGTTTCAGTGCAACAGTACTAATCCTGCATATAAACACAAAACACTTACTAAAAGTCTTAGTGCAGGAATATGTGATGTTGACCTGTGAAAAACTAGGAGAGCTTCGCTCAAACAGGAGAGAAGAATACATGTATAAAGTAAGATCAAATCAGGACTACAGTGTAACATAAACAGAAGGGCACCGTACTATACACAGCAAACATAATATGTAACTAGGGCAATAACACGTGTTATAAACACAGGATTGTGCACAACGAGAATAAGGTAGTCAGGTGACATAATGTGAAAATGCTTATTACATAGGATAAAATAGATAAATAAAGACTATATCACATTTTGTGACTGTTCTCATAGTCACAATCTTTTTATGCTACTGTAATGCAAATCTAAAGGGTATTTTTACAAGAAATCTGTATGCAATTAATACGCAAATGCGTCAGATATACCACTGAATACATGAGCAGAACGCTATAATCTACACAGCATCTCTAATGCTACAGTAGTGGAATTAAGTTATGAAAATTCACAATAATTGAAGAAAATTGAGTAATGTACTGTTATGACCCTGTATAAGAAAAATTGCACTAACACTTGGTGTGGGATGGCAAACATGCTATTTTTGTTTGATGTACCAAAATTGCATTGTTATACAGTATTATGAACAACATGGAACATCAGCCGGTTAATTTGAATCAGTTATAAAAAATATAGAAAATATACACGTAGTCTGGGGACATACAAATGAGTACTACTCACAATAGGACGGGTTTCAATACCTCAGTCATTAAAGCAAATTTTGCAAACAGCTGTTGCAGATGAAGGTAGATGGTTATCCAGCAGAATAAGTGTGAAACAATTACAGAACCTTGATTACATTATCATTTTGTTAAAATTGGTAAAAAGTAGAATTGGTGCTACTTCCTAAAATTGCGACTAAAGCTCAGGGTGATATCTGCAATAACTTACTTGGGAATCAATTATTTTCTCGTGGTTCTTTAGAACCACTGCCACTTCATCTCTGATTTGTGCTGGCCGTACCACAAACGAACACCCAGCATTTCGAAACATGACCCACAAAACCTAACAAAACCTTCCCAGTTTTTTTGCATCAGCAGCCTAGAGCAAACAATGACATTTGCACAATGTGCATTAAGATTCACAGACATGCAGGGTCCAGGTACTCCCTGAAGGACTTCTACTGCCAGAATGCCACTGGTTGGATTGTAATCGGGTGCAGGACACGCTGGAAAGGGAACACGTGTTCTAAAATCTAATTTTACAAGGAAGTCTGAGGTAAAACACCATTCTTATAGAAAAAAAAATAGTATGCACAAGACGTCTGTTCTAGGAGCGTAATGTAAAACAGACCCATATTTACAGCATGTCTTGATATAACAATTATAACACAACTGCTTGAAATGTAAGGTTGCAGCAGGTTGCTCTGGAGAAGGACGTCTGCTAAATGCTGTAAATGTAATGAAGCTTTAAAAGAGGCTCACAAAAACTAGGGGATATTTTAAAATGAAATAGCCCCCAATTAAATATCCCTTATTTTTTGGGAGCAGCGTATTTGCTTATAGAAATCATTCAGACATCCAAATAATATAAACACTGATCAGCCTAAACACTGAAATCACAAGACCAAATCACGATTATCTTGTAGCAACAGTATTAAGTTATGGAATATATCAAAACAAACTGGCTCTGACTGAAACCATTAGCTGCTAAAGTTTTTTGGAAAGATGCTAGGAGGTTATGGGAAATGTAGTATCTGTAGTTTTGCTTAGCAATCAAGGATAGCACTTTTGAATGTTTTTTCATGCATGTTATGGCAGCAACGTGTTTCAAAACACAGTACAGCGCCCCCTGCTGAGTATGGTGCACACCGGTCAGAGTATACTCACCATCCTGTCCCCCTGTCCACGCACCTACAGTGTGCCAGAACTGGACCTTGGAGGAATGGAAGAAGGTCGCACGGTCCAACGAGCCCCGTTTTTTTTAATCGCATGGCAATCCTGATACATGTGCACCGTTTACCTGTGGAAGTGATGGCACCAGTATGCACTATAGCACTATAGCAGGAAGATGAGCCGGTAGAGGGAGTGTGAGATCTGGGTAATGTACTGCTGGGAACCCCTGGGTCTGGGCATTCATGCGGACGTTCATTTGACGCGTAAGCCCTACCTAAAGATAGTTACGGATCAGGTGCTTTTAATGTTGTGGCTGATCTGTGTAAATATTCCACAAGGTCACCATCGAGGGACTTACCGTACACTCCCTGGCAAGAAATGCCGTCTAGAATGAGCGTGATGAGCCCCAAAACGCTGATAATCCCATCCATCTTTACGTGGATCTCCACATATCTAGATAAGACGTGAGAAGTCCTTGCAGATTAATGACCGGGTAGATTTGTGATCTTAATACGGTGAGCAGGCTTTAACGAATTACGGGAACAATTAAGGCGCCGACTTTCCGCTAGGTGCGAGTCCAAAACCAATAGGTCCGATTTGGCAAATGTGATTCAAATCGTCATCAGATTTAGGGCGGCTTGTGTCCCTGCTATATAATCCTTGTCTAATGATGATCAGCTTCACGCGCTTTAGTGTTGAGTGCAGACACCTCGAAATATCGCGTCGGACCGAATCAATTGGACGTTATTCCTCAAATCCAAAATTAACATGCAGCACGGGTTAAATCCAGGACCGGAGGTCTACAGCCACAGCCGGTCCTCCTCACCGATCAGTAAAATAATGCTGCCGAAGTTCTGCTGCTCTTCCTGACGTCCACAGCAGGAGAGAGACTTTCCTCCTCCAGCGCATTCAATTCACTACGACTCAATTCGACACTATGCTGCCCGATCTCCCGAACCACAAAACGAAGGGAAGAAAACGCTGGCTCTTGGGAGCACCGTTCGCTGCTCTGATTCACGAAACCGATGAGCTTCTGGCTGCGCGGACCTTCCAGTCCGTCACATTGCGCAAGACGGCGCGCTATGGAAACGGGAGCGCACGCGCGCGCGCAGCAGCGCTTTCAAACGTCAACTGGCTCTCATTTGTATGGAAGACTACACACAGAGCGTAGAGGAAACCATGAGAACAACCAGGGAGCACTCAGGGATGGAAAGCAGATTAGTTTTACTATAAACTTCATATGCTATCGGCCCCGATCTATACTTGAACAAAATTTAGAACAGGTCTATTCGCCAGAAGACCTTTCTGAAATAAATCCCAGTACACCGGTTCGCCTATTGACGGTTAGAATCTTGAAATGATCAGAACAGACATTTTTCTTTTTTGGTTAAAAAAATATTATTCATAGTCTTTCATTCAGTTTTTTATGCAGGTCCGTTCATTCAAAGTCTGAGCTGTGTTCCAGCAGCGATGAACAAGTGGGAACATTTGGAAGCGACCACTACTGACGCCTGCAGAATTTAATATGGGTGATTCAGTTGGAGATCTGCTGAAGCGTTGGTAGAGAGGATGCATGAAACCCACACAACAACTCCCGTGTTAATAATCTTTATTTTTAAATTTCAGGTTTCTAATGGTTGTTCATCAAACTGAAATAAATCTCTGAGCCTCAAGTTCTCAGCACTGCAGTGACACTGATGGCGATGGTGTGTTTGTGTGTGATGTTATGGTATGAGTGGATCAGACACAGCAGTGCTGCTGGAACTTTTAAACACACTGTATCATCACTGAACTGAAAATAGCCCAGCGGCCATACTAAGCAGCATCATGTGAGCACTAATGATGGATTAAGAGGATTCTAACACAATTCTAACAATTTGTAACTACTGATATGTGAAGCAATATGGTGAATGTCTCTAATCAAGTGGACATTAAGTGAACAGTGTTTGAAAACTATAGAAGCACTGCTGTCTCTGATCCAATCATACCAGTTAAACACACACTAACCATCACCAAATAGTACCCAATTTATGGGGGTTCGGACCATTATAAGGGAACAAAAAGGGTATTAACAGATAGAAGCACATGCTCTATAGTCAGTAATTATATAACTACAGAGTGCAGAAAACACTAAAACCTAAATAAAGAATAAGCAGAATATAAATGAAAATAGCATAAGACCTTTGTATAGTACTGTATATTAGAAAAGTACAAACATAATTGAAAAAAGAAAATGTTAGGGTTGTGCAGGCGAAGGCATAAGTAAGTCCACTTCAAGGCCAGCAGGTGTTGCTGTTGCAGAGCCAGTGAATAACTCCTGATTGGCTACTCCTCCCTTATATATTGCCATTTAGGTCAACATGTGATCCCTCATAAACGACTGAAAAGCACCCCTGAACACACACCATTGTCCCACAGTGTCTTTAGTAGTTACATTTAGAACACTGCTTATTTAGAGCAAATTAAATTTGACATGATGTCCTGAACATTAAGGGGCTTAAAGAACCCACAATGGAGACTAATACTGTCGACTTCCTTATTACTGAGCTAATATGCAACACTTAGTGGAGCAGGCATCCTGTCCTGTCACTATGCCTATGGATGATGATTAATACACAAATGTTTTTCATATCATTCCAGTACTGACAATGGACGTGAATTAATCTTTCATTATATTTACTTTCCACTTGTTTTGTTTGTGTGTGGGAATGATTATAGTACATTGTCAAATATTTCCACAAGTTTAGAAAGGTCTGACATTTTTGGCTGGACCCTATGGGCACAACTGCCCAATTTTACAGAAACTAAAACACTTGAAAAAACAAAATATTTGATAGAGGTAACTGAGGTTAAGGTTAGGGGTAGGTATAGATGTAGCATTAATTAGCTACAGGTAATCATTATTTATACTGACTAGACCCCCCCTGGATAGTGTGACAGACAAACAGTGTGTTCACTATGTATGGGATGGGAAATTAATAATAAAAATTAATAAACTATTGTGTGTCTGGGTGAACATTTGAGAGTGTATGCCTTTGAATTTGCTTCTGATTTAAACGCCCATCTGTCTGTGTCTGATCATTTGCTCTTTGTTTGTCCTTTACAGTGATCCATTCCATATAGACAGAAGCAGCTCTGCATGAGGGAGGATCAGAGTTAAAGCTCCATCTGTCTGACACAGATTATCTTCTTCTTCCGTTTTTTCTTTCTCTTTTTTCTTTTCATAAGTATAATGCATTACTAAATTTGCACCTATGTCTGTTCCATCTACATATGGCAACACAATTTCAACACACAAAGTTCTAAAATTGCATAAATTGAAAAGTTACTTTAGTTACACAAATGTCTTTCAATTTCATGTAATATGGATTGTGGGAAGATGAGTTATTGCTTTGCACTTACACCTGTCACAGGTCTTTCTTTTTACTATGGTGAAAAATACTATTAATGCTACATCTTGTGCACCTGTGTGCAAGATAAAGGTCTTGCTCTGTTCAAGTGTAGAACGCATTTTCCAAACTGTCAGACCTAGAGTAATGAGCATTATCCTGCCCCGCTTTCGCTGCTTGGCTTCCTGTTGCTCCATGTCTATTGTCAACAATGCTGCACAAATGTGGCATTTGAAGCGAATGATTACTTTGAACTTTTATCTGTTGAACAAGAGAGTCTTTGTTCATTCTCACCAGGGAGTTACTTAAATTGGAATGACACAGCCTCGATACACAGGCTCAAAGCACTTTTATAGCTCAAACCTTCTGCAGTTGCCTTTTCTCCTCAGGAATATTGGTGGGCTTTTTTGTGGACCCTTCAACAGTGAAAGTCTACACAAAGATAAATGTTTTCCTTTTTTTAAATAATTACAGACCATGGATAAAGAGCTGACTATCCAAACAATTTCCTGTGGTGAATTGCTGGTCTGCCGCTAACAACATACAGTCTCAGTAAGTGATTGCATGTTCAGCATTAGAGGACGTCAATTATATCAGATCACACAGGTACCTGTATTTATTTATTCTGAAATTTCATAACCAAGGTGTATAGTATTGCACTTCCTACCAGTGTACTGTCATATAGTCAATATTTTAAAAGGTAAAACTGTGTGTCTGTATCTATTATCATTTATATCTAAATGTTCGTTCAGTTCGGGCTATTTAACTTTTACTAAATTAAAAATGTCAGACGAGAAAAAATTATAGTAATTGAACAAATCCTATACAGACACAGGGAAAACAGCCACATAGCAAACTTATTGTTAATGCTTATTACTTAAGATCATTGAAAACATTATGTTTTGCTAGTGCATTTTTTGCCCGGAAGTTACAAGTCTAAGATCCAGCTATTACTACCTTTAAAGCTTATTGCACACATTTGAAACACAATATAATGCAACAAATGGATAATATGGACAAACAAATTTAATGCTGTGATTTTTAGGTATCAACTGGGTAAAATTTGCTTGTTGTAACTCTTATAAACTTCCTTTTGCTTTATTTTTTAAACCTCTAACAACACAAATATAACTAACTATACTAAAAACCATTCGCAATGAGTCGTTCTCAGACAACTTTATTTTATTTTTACATGGTTCCCCATTACTGCTACTCTTACTCTTTATATGAGCAATAGTTATGAGTAATTATATTAATTGGGATTTTAACTTGTACTTTTTAACTGTACTTTAACTATAATATGCATAGCCGTGTTTGTAATTTGTTTACAGAAAAAACTGGTTACATGCTCTTTGTTATTTTCTCTACTCCCTGTATACATACACACTGTATGCCAAAAGGAGTCATCAACTGTGTGAGCCAGTAAAGAAAAATTAAATTAGTTGTGCAGAGAAGTAATCTAAATGATTATGGCACTATAATAGTCTGTAGAGCTTTACTCTTTGTGCAGAATCATTAAGAACTAACTGGATGTAGTCCAAGCGTCTTCAGAGTGCATTTGGTTCTTTTAGTGCCAAACGTAAATGCCAAATCTCAAGCAGGATGTACATTATTGCTGTATCATTTAATATTGCTTCAATAAGTTAATTTAATCTCCTCTACAGTAATATAAATGTTACAAATATAACCGTATTTCTTAAAATGGAAGTATACTTGTTCATGTTCTATTGTTTTATGAGTGTATGCGTAGTACAAAGTTTTGCCTTAAAGAGTTTAGTTCATAATGGTCGCAAAATTGCTCAAATAGTCACAGAGGGCCAATTAATTACTTTGTACACAACTTCTGTAAAATGTCTATCAAATGTACAAGGTGTCATTTGTGCTCTCTATGCACACAAAAGCAATGGTGGGTTAAGGGCCTTGCTCAAGGACCCAACTGTGAGAGCTTGGCAGAGGTGGGATTTGAACCCTGGACCATCAGGTACAGAATCCAGTCCCTTAATTGCTCGGCCACCACAGCCCCGCCGTTTGATACAGGCTACCACAGACCAGTTTGATACATTTTGATACAGTGTGCTATGCATGGTCTGAGTACTGTCAGGTTGACCCTCCATCACTTAACCGTTGATCCTCCATTAATCTCTGAATCAATGCAAGTAGCACTGATTCATCTTACTCCTACATCTACTGCTGAGCACAAACACAACTTTTTTGGGCAACCATGGCAGGGCCTATTTTGAGTGAAACCTGTCCTGTTAAACCACTGTATGGTCTTGGCCACTGAAGCTCACTTTCAGGGATTTGGCAATATTCTTATAGCTTAAGGCATCTTTATGTAGAGTAACAACTTCTTTTTTCAGTTCCTCAGTTTTCTTTATATATGAAATATACAAAAAATACATTAATATACACAGGCATTCTTTAGATACTGACATATCTATACTAAGAGTGTAATATATATATACACACAATTTATTTTGGTACTGTCCTTTGTTCCTTTACATGACGTCATAAGTCACAGTCACAAACAGTCAGTTACTTACAATTTGTCCTGTTCCTACCTAAGTTTAGTTTGCTAACTGTTTCATTGAGTCTGTCTAGCAGTACCAAGTATTTCTACCAAGTAACCTGTAGTGACAGCTCATGTGGAGCAATTCCAGTCTAGTTAGGTTTGACTGCAAACGTGTCCAATTATCAGAAACATAAAAAAGGATAAATGAATGACTATAGTTTGCAACAGTCATATCTTAGCATGAACTGGTTAGACATTCCTCCTCACAGCTTCAGAGAGCATTGGTTTTCTTCTCAGTCTGTGTAGGGTTGGTTCCTGCCTCGCACCTTGTTCTACTGGTAAGGCTCTGGCTCCCTGCAACACCAAATTGGATTAGGCAGGTATGAAATTAACTTAATTGATTAATTTGAAAGGTTAAGTTACACTTCCTCCATATGCATTAACTGAGTGAACCAAAGAGCTCACAACCGTCATAATCTTTTCTCAAAATCTTTATTGTCTAGTGTCCCATCTTGCTTAGTAATTAACTTCAGTAAATATTCTGCTCACAAAAATTTGGAAATGAAATATCCCCTATTTCTTTTGAGCAGTGTAGATATAGAAATGATTTGAACAGGAACCTTCTCTACGTAATCAGCTTATCTAATGATATTTGTTTACATTTGTTATTGTTTGCGCAGACCAGCACAGAAGCAATACCTTTTAGCACTTACGCAGTATTCTAATTATATTTCTTTTTTACCCTGGTGACTCAGACAGTATAATTGATATTTCTTACATTTAGAGTTTAATAGGACAATGTCATTCACTGTACCCATGCCTCTGGGTGAATGCAGTACAGTAATAGTGCTTTTTTATTTGAATTAATATAAAATGTTTGATTTAAAATATTTGCATTCTCTGATACCACAGATGTGCAATCTGCTAATCTGCTCAGGGATTCATTTCTGGTTGAGATTGAATGCTCTGTTGTAAAAATAGTACTGACAAACTTGCAATGTGAATACAACTGTTTTGAAACGGCCATTCTTAACTAAGCAAATATCTTATGTACAAAGATAAGACTACCACATTGTTAAGTAACAGATGTAATGCATTTGTATTTACTGATGTTGCTTAAAAAAAGCTATGTCGTGATGACAGACCAGTTGGGAAATGTCTCCACTCATCTTTTGTTGAAGTCAGTAGGTCTGCTTGGCCTCTGCAGTTTATTAAATGCTACATTGTTGGAGTATCACTTCACCTAAATAGCTGTAGTGTGTGTAGCTACAGCAGTGTACTACCCCTAGCAAAAATATGGACTCACTGCACTTAGAGGATGTTCACCCAGCTTTTTTACTGATAAATTATATATAAATAAAAATAAATATGACAACAAGGCATTTTTTGTTTAACAGCTGAACATTCTGGCTTTTTGATGGGTACAATTTGATTACATTTTAAATAATTGCTTTTTTGCCCGTATCAAGTATATCTTATAAAAATTAAATTAAATAACAGTTAGTACTGTCACAGTTATTAGCTGCTCTAGAAATTCTAAAAATTCCAGTTAGTAATGCCCCTCCTCTGGTTTTTAGGACACCCTGACTTCATGGGTTTAATTAATAAAAACAATATTGTACATGAAATAAATAAATTGTACATAAATGAGTGGCGAAAGTGCATTATTTTCTTCAGAGTCATCTTTATATGTTTCATTAAAACAACAAAGAACCCTTTGGCCAATGGTGATTTTTGTCTAGAGTTACACCAAATTTTAGACAATGGTGACTGGGAATAACTTTTGCTAGACTCCATAGTGTTCAGTTGACAGCTACCATATTTTGGCTATGTTTTGTCAATTCACCAAGTCTAACTGCTTTTGTTAATTTGTTGTTATGTATACAGTTGTTTGTTTTGCAAACTTCACAAGGTGATTCTATAATTGTTCACCTGATAATATTCTATTAATCAAAGTAATTACATTTAAATTATGTGACGCATGTCATAATGTTATTTACTGCTATTACTAATAAATTACTATAAATTACTTGGTGTCATATTTGTTAATTTTCTACACAACAAAAAAAAAACAGGGAGGACGTCCAATAAGCGCGTTTTTTCCAGTTGCCATTAGTAGGAGGTGACTGAACCAGCCTAGAATTACTGGGAGTCTGAGTTTAAGATGAACAACTCATGTTTGATCTCCATTGTCAGGTGTCTTGTTTATATGATCCAGAATGAACTTCTGCAGTGTTACCATTATTCTTCAATTATTTTAAACGCCTTATAAGCTTAATTAAAAAAGTTCAAAATATCCCTTTCTGCAGTGGCCTTCATGAGTTCATTCATTCATCATAAATTTAACTTGCTAACCAAATCCCCATGAGCCAATTACTTACAAATGGTTTGTTGGAATAGCCAATATTTTATCCTTCATTATTTTTCACAGTTCAGCCCCACTTGTCCTGATCAGAGTCATGCATTTCTGGCACCTATCCCAGAGAACAAGTGTGCTCTGGATTGGAGAGGGGATCACTGCTGCAGCACCAATGAATGGTCCAACAACAGACTCCCCTCCCCCTGATATAACCAGCCATGCTTGTAGGTACCTTGCCCAAGTACAAGATATCACTGGGACTTTACTGTGCCACCTAAGTGTGCCATGATAATACTTTTGGTAAGATACAAGTCATTGTCACTGAAAGTCACTAAAGATAAAATATGGGCAGGTGACCTTCAGTTTGTCCACAAATTGATGAAAAATGTAATGTAATCTAATGTTCCTCACATAATGACTGTGGATTGTGGAGTGGATTTACACATTTCTCCCTCTGCAGGGCATAATATCATTATACGATTCAAGGAATCTGAAGGAGTTTCAGTGCATAAAGGGCAAAGGCACAAGTTTAAGATGAACACCACTAATCTCTAATCTCTGTCACACTACTGAAACAGTGACATCTCCTTGTATGACAGTCAACACATTTTCACTATACAAATTATTCCGGATCTTTTACTCCATAAGATAAACAGAATAGCAGTTTATGTGTCAGAAACAACCTAAAAATGCTTCAAGTCATGATTGCCCATCACATTATAAAGCTTCCATATGTAACCTGTTTGAGTATTTCACTTAAATATGTCCTTGTCGAAAAAGTCAACCAAGAATAAAATCATATTGTTGTCTTTTGTCTTAAAAGTCTCACTGCTTCCCCCAAAAAATAATATAAATAAACCATTTTTCCTTTAGACCCACTACGTCACATGCAACAGGTGTCTCCAGTTTTTCTTAACTACAGCAACAGTTTGTGTCTTAACTTCATATGATCTACTTCAAAACTGCCTTTTCCCCAGAAACTATGAGATTAAAGTGGTCGGAATTATACTTGGTAACCATTTTTTCAACTTACTAAGGTCTGTTATAATATGCACATTGACAATGTTAGCTGTTTTTAGCTCTAGTTTTGAGTGTTTTACTTCCTGATGCAGAAAGCAAAGAAAGCTTTGAGTCAGACTTGTTTGGAGTCCCTGCACTGGTGAATTACAATGATACAAAACCACCAAGTAAAGATCCTGCTTTGTGATTCTGACTTTGAGCATGTGTCTCTTTTTCTGTTTATATTTCTGAAAAGCTTTTTAGGCTTTACCATTAGTCTGAGGATAGCCCGGGGATGAGACATTGTGTTAAAATTCTCACAATTGGCTAAATCTTGTGAATTCCTGAGATGAGAAGAGTGGTCCATTATCTGACATAACAATATCTGGAATCTCTTGACTTGCAAAATAAGCTTTCAATTTTCATATCACAGTGATACCATTTATGGCTGCTGCACTTCCCCACACTTTCTGTTTTCTGTAAATAAATTCATACCCACTTTTTTCCATTATCTATTGGGCATCTCATGAGGGTATACAATCTCTGTCTATTTTTTTTTAATTAGTTTTTGCTATGTATGACTTAATCTGGTCATTTATACCACACAATACATGCACTCTCTTGCCCATCTAAGGCAGCCTTCAGCTAGGTGTGGAGAATGAATATGCTGTTTGATCTCATCTCTGTGGGTACCATGGACTATTATGAACTGAAATGGACGCTGAACAGACATTTCATATTCACATAGTCTGCTGCTGTATGCTCCTGTAATGTATAAAGGGTATTTCTAGCAAGTACACATACATTAAGGCTTCAGCAATAATGCTGAAAACACAAGTGGAACACTAACATCTACACAGCATTTGAAGTCTACACCGTTATATCTATAATAAACTTTTTGTAATTTAAGGAAATTCACAATAATTATAGAATATACAGTAATGTTACAACCCTGAGAAAAACCCTGAACACTTGGGGATGGACTTGATTCTTTTATTGACTGAACCAGAAAAACACATTGATAGTTAATATGTTTAATATCATGGAAGATGATCTCTTGATCTTTCTCTCTCTATCTCTCTCTCTCTCTCTCTCTCTCTCTCTCTCTCTCTCTCTCTCTCTCTCTCTCACTCTCTCTCATATATATGTAT
>JAUZST010016785.1:0-34100 GCA_034779995.1 Parotocinclus haroldoi
TATATATATATATAATTATTTTTTTTATTTTTTATTTTTTCAACCATTGGTGCTGTGGTGGATCCGAGAAAATGTTTTTTTTTGTATTCTTTAAATATGATAGTCGGCGGATCTGCCAAACAAGCAATCCAAAAAATCTGGCCTTACTATAAATAACCACATCCTTTTACACTTTATCTTAGTGTCTGAGCTTTGTCCTATTAAAAATATTGCATTTGCATTTGTTGACGCATCAAGAAAATGAATGAATGAATAAATGAATGAAAACACTGTTAATTTCTTCTAGATGGAAACATGTTCTTTCTGTCATCATGAATATATTTTCTCATCCAAAACATAACGGCGTTGTTGATGTCTTACCTGCATCTGACGAGGTATGAGATCCATATTCCCCCATTCCTTTGCTGTCAACTGAGTTACTGAAATCACCTGCGAGGAGCACATTGTTATGACTTGCACACAATTCCAATGTTGTTGTACCCAAACAGTCGTGGACGTCTGTACACTGAACACACCTGTATCGTTCGAAGAGCTTAGTCCTGGTTCACTGTGTGACCTCATCAGGTGGAAGAGCGCCTCACTGTCCCTTCTGTCCCGCCCACATCGCCGATGGAGACATGGTCCTGGGTGAAGCCCAGGAGTTAGGTTGCCCTGGTGATCGTGAACGATGACTGAGGACGTCAGAGCTCGTGGATTGGTGGCATCAGAGGAAGAACCTCGCCTGGAAGTATTGCATGGACATACCAGGATTTCGGGGACTGAGTAGTGTATGGAAGTAGCACCAGCTAGCATCTCTAACTGAGAACAGCTACTGGTAAATAAAGCCTGGCGTTGCATTACTGGAGACCTACAGATGGAAAAAATTCAAAGCACTTAAGGCTAGAAAAATACAATTACATTATTTAGCAGATGCCCTTATCCAGAGCGACTTACAATTAATAAAGTCTTACAATCCAAACAATTGTGGGTTAAGGACCTTGCTCAGGGGCCCAACTGTGGCAGAGGGGAGGTTTGAGCCCTGGAGCTGCTGGCCCATAGTCCAGTACCTTAACCACTAGTCCCAAAAAAATAACATCTTGTATAGCAGTTTCTTTAACGTTGCACCAGCATTATTGGCTATTCATGACAGATGCAAGTATACATTCATACTACTCAGAAACATTCATACTACGTCAGTTCAGAGCAACCATTTAACCTAATGCATTTCTACAAATTCTTCTTGGGTTCTTCTTCTTCTTGTTAATGATTCCTCTTGAAAAACACTTTTACATCCCACTTCTTTTTTATCCAGGGCTGAAAATGAATCAATGTGCTCAAAAGAGGCAATCTTTACTGTTATCAGATTAAGCAAATTGATTTCTGTTACAGGATACTTATGTTAGCAGTTACACTTACTGACCTGAAGGTGGAGGTGTTGTAGGTGCTGGGTGAGGAGCACGAATATGATCTCTCGCTCCTGAAACAGCGGGGAGCCACATGGGATTGTGAGATGGCATTATCGACGCCCTCTCCTCCCTCACTGACCCCTCGTGCCCGCCCTCGTACCGTTAGCCCCACCTCCAGCACACAGGAGTCCTCTGATGGAGAGCTGTCGTCTGGAATATCCACAATCTCCGACATTAGCAGAGAGCCGCTGTCACCTGATACTGAGACCAAAGAGAAAGATGATGGAAGATTGAAAACAGAAACAAGGCTTTGCAGAGATACACAGTGTATTGAACAGTTTTTACTTATCGTAGGTTACCTCACTCTTCACA
This sequence comes from Parotocinclus haroldoi, assembly GCA_034779995.1. Lineage (NCBI taxonomy): Eukaryota > Metazoa > Chordata > Actinopteri > Siluriformes > Loricariidae > Parotocinclus > Parotocinclus haroldoi. Next base: position 1,758 of record JAUZST010016785.1, read on the forward strand.
GACAGGGGGACTGTGCTAGCCTAGCGGTTAAGGTACTCTCAAATCCCACCTCTGCCATGTTGCCACTGTTGGGTACCTAAGCAAGGCCCTTAACCCACCATTGCTTGGCTTGTAAGACTGTATCATTTGTCACTCCAGAATAAGACAGAATTCACAGAGTGGAAGTGGGCTAGGTAGGGGTTGCTGTGCTGAGGGGTGATCCTAGTCTTCCCTCCCTCAGACAACCCATTATGGGTCACTGAGGACAGGATGGAAGGTCAAAAGGTTCAATAACAATCTGTTTTCGTAAGCACTGGGTTCTTACACTAATATGTCTAAGTCCGTAACAAGACGTGAATTCTAACTTTTCCACTGTTTAACGAGCACACACTTTCAGACTGCTGAGAGTGCCACACTGTTTAAAACCTGGGTACCATTGCTTGCTTCTCACCACAAAACCTTTTTGTTGCTGTAGCAACCATTGTACTAATTGCCGATCCACGCATGCATGCAGCTTCATATCAGGTTACATTTGGTTTGCACGCAAATGGAGAGTTTAGTGTTCATACAAACAGCTCGGTTTGCCACCAGATTGAGGACATGCAAACGTATCCAGTCCTCTAAATCTCACCTTCACCGCTGAAAACTACAGAGGTTCCTCTTTCAGCAGAAGGTTCACCAATGTTAGCGTTGAGCATCGTAGCCTACAGAGGGTTTCAAATACAAAATACTCACATACAAAATGTATGTCATTCAAATGTATTGCTGTGCTGTGTGCTTTCACATTAAAAGATGATTTAAGCTTACCTGGCTGGAAGATCTTTGCCCCATCACTAGCTCATATGGAGGCGGGCAGTCTGTCGGGTACAGAGGCACTGGACTCTCCATTGATCCATTATATGTGATACTGAACAGAAAAAACATGCATGAATGAAACATTGGTGCTAAAACAAAATGTTTGACAGCTACCTTTTAGAATGAATTCCACTTTGTTAACAGGACTACTGCTGAGAATGCATTTTCTAAGGATTTGGAACTGGGTGGGGAGGTGGATATGAGGGCACCCCTGGTCTGCCATTTCACATGCTGAAAAGTATATCCCTGCTCTGGAGCAACATTGTTAGAGAAGGTTGGAGTGGCCCAGTTATATTACATCCATGTATTCACATACTGTATTCACTGTGTTTATACTGTATATGCTACCAAACAGGGAAAATCTGGCAACCACAAAGCTGGGCACTGCAGACATACCATGAATAAACCATTAATATAAAGTGTGCTTTTGAGTATGTGTCATTTACCTCTGAGCATCAGTCTCTGAGCTACAGGTGTATTCAGGGGGGTAATAAGGAGGTGGAGGGATGGGCGGGACAAACTCTTCAAAGTCCATCATATTAGTGAGAAAGGCATCCTGAGGAGTGGTGCATTCTGGGTTAACCGAGCGTGTGCGGTGAGGAGCCAGCTAGAGAAAACGGATTTGTCGATGAATCGGATGAAGATGCGTTAAGTTCATTTAAATCAAAAGCAGGAAGCCTTGAAGGCCAAATGAGACCACTCACCAGATGCAGCAGGTCCAGTGAAAATATATGGATGCTACAGGTGACCGTTGACAGAGTACAGATGATAGTAGAGAGTATACTGAGTCCACAGGCACTAAACAGCAAGTTCTACACCCAAACACCCCCCCCACACACACACAGAAAAAAAACAGGATGCACTCAGTGTCTATATAAAAAATACATAGCCTACATATAAATAATGCAGAGCATTAACAAAGCATTTATAGACTCCGGCTCTGATTTACAAAGAGCTCAAACAAACAATACCAGTTTGCTTAGACTGAGAAATTGAAGGTTTGTTTACTCTACAAAAGACAAAATAATTAAGTAAACAAGAGGTGTATCTAAGTGCAGAAGTGCTAGAAAGGGTGTGTGTAATGCACTATACAGTACATATATACAGTACTGGGCACAAGTCTTGGACAATCTATATTTTTCAGTTTATATTCTGTTTATCCTTTATTTAAGTTTGCACTTTGCAGTTCTACAATGACCGACTGTGGTCCACCTTGTTCTCTTAAAGAATTGAAGGTTGTTTAAAACTGTCACTATAAATGAAAAATTCTGATTGATTTTCTATTGTTTGAATGGTGGGGTCACAGATGTTGACCTTACCTACAGCCCATGTCTACTTATAATAGAAAATAATCAGAAGGCTGAGATTACCTTGAGCTGGTGCCGTAGTGAATGACAGTCAGCATGCAGGTAGAGCTCTAACGTCTCGTCCTCCACTAAAGAACAGGGATGTTTTGGGTCACAGCATAGACACCGCCCGTTCTCCACCTGGAAGTGTGCACAGGAACTGGGTGTGAGGAGAAAATTAATACGGTGGAATGGCCAGGTTTTGAGAACAGGAGTCAGGAGGACAGGCTACCCGGCAAGTGAGGTACGATTTGACCATCTGGGCGTTCTGACAGGAGAGCATGGAGCCGGCCAGACTGAGAATCACACACACCGCGGACAGCAGCATGAATAGTGACACCTGCACAAAAGGCACTTTAATAAACCTGCACAGTGCACGCATAAACATGGGAGAATCTTTCAAAGATGATAATGAAACGTACCACCAGTGTGAAGGGTCTCCTCCATGATATTACACCTACAAGTCCTGAAACTACGACCTATAAGATAACAGAGGAAACGTTTCAGAAGTGGTACACATCGTCTAACATCCAATCCCACAGTTTTCCAAAAGACAGAGATAGAGAGGGGGAGAGAGAGAGAGAGAGAGAGAGAGAGAGAGAGAGAGAGAGAGAGAGAGAGAGAGGCATGGTCATTGACCAAGTCCCTAAATTGTTCTGGATCTCTTTTGGCTTAATACACCACCACCACCACAGCATTGCTGTAGGCTGCAAATTTGTGTACCTTTAATTTAAAGTGTCCCATATATTCAGGATCACCAGCTGTTTATTCTCTATACTGCTTATTAATTTAGATACAGTCAACAAACACATATGTCTAATGTAGAGAAATAATAGCGTCTGACAACACATAACATTTTCAAGGTACAGACAGTTGACAATAACCGGTGTCAATAACCGAAACCCAACTCTGTATCCAGCAGACCTCGCTTCACCACAGACTTAGTCCAGAGAAGCAGTGTTCCACCTACTGAGCCACTCTGGGCTGTATCCCACCTCTGGTGAGGTGTGTTTTGTCAGTTACAGAGTTGTGTTTTTGTTCCTGGCACTGGCAAGGTTGGGATGCAAAACATGGGTTGCTGGTCTGGCAATTATGGAAACAATCCCCTGACCGGTCTCTTCTGCTTCAGACACAGGCAATTATGTTCCAGTCGAACTGGCTGGAAGATACAACTGGGTCACCGTGGTGGTGGGATAAGGTAAAGTCAATGCATCATTTATTTCTAGCTTTGTTGTCATTTGAACCAATATGTTGAGGAGAAAGACAGAGAGGGAGCAAGAAAGGGAAATTAGGTAAAAATACTTACAAAGAAGCCGGCCCAGAGTGGACATGACTGCCGGACCCGGGGTGACGGACTGAGTGTGAGGCTGCTGAAGCTGAACGACAGAACCATGACTCCAAGCGCTAGCTGACACATCCCTAGGTAAAGCAGCAACCGAGCACTCGTCCTCGCCCTGCCAGAAGCACTCCTGCGACTGCCCGAAAAGGCGTGCGAGCCTGACAGCGACCCTGCGCTGCTTGTGTCGGATGGGGATGGCATCGGTCGAGTTCAAAACAATGCTTTTGCTAAAAGTATATCTGAATATCTTAGCAGTGGCATGGGAGGGCTGAGCAAATATTTACTCATGTTTTTTTAGTAGAAAAGGCGGACACATGAATCCACAAGTAGAAGTGTAAATATTGGGAGGACGATGTGAGAAGAAATCAACCCGTACAACGGGCTGGGTGACTGAGTGGACAAAGTAATGGCACCTTTAAGCGGGTGCGCTATGAGCCAAACACCGGAACACCTGACAAGTCGATAAGCATCTGAAACGAGACCTGTCAGAGCATGCCTGTCGACGTGGCGACAAGAATGTGCTTACAATGTTGGAAACACTACAGCCGAGTCACATGAGTGTGCTGGGCTAGCATTCGTCTCGCGCTGTCCCTCAGCCTCCTCGCCATTGCAGCAGTGGAGCCTCAGCAGGCCGCGTTCGCGCTTACCGGGCCTGTGGAGCTCAGTACGCGCCGAGGAAGACCAGCAAATCTGCTTTCCCCACCACAAAGCAACCCTAAATATCTCCAATACTTGATGCAACAATAGAATGAAACCTATAGATGCACGCGGATCCAGCGACGAGCTCCAAAACGCGAACGCACGAGCGTTATAAACATTATTCTTATTATTTTATAGTTCTTTTGGAACGATGAGCGTGGATGCGCGTGCTCCGATCAGCAGCCCTACGCGAAGTCGGCATTCCCTTGCAGGTGCATTCAATCTGGGACCTTGAGTCCCGCAGTCACGCACGGTCTCGTCCCTGTCCGGATCCGGGACGTGGGCTTCAGCCACGCTACGTCATCGCTGCCTTATCCGAGAGCGCGCTCGGTTTGTTTTTCGGACATCATCATTGCCTATTAATCCTTGGCCACCGACATGATCTAGTGCGCTTCCGTTATTTTTGAGGCAATAACACACAAAAAACACACGGAAAGTTGCGTCAGAGCGCGCGCGACAGCTCAATGCGGCAGTCGCTTCGCACTGTGCTGATGCTGCACGAGGGCGGTTGCTTAGCGACGCTCTCCTACACGGCAGCCAATAGAAAGAAGGAAGCAGCATCCGCTCGGTTTGCACATTCATGATGTATTGTCAGACCTACCTACCACCCCTACCTACCGCCGGGCACGTGACTCCGTTTGTAGCATCTATACGGATCTTCAATAGGAAGACGTGCCAACGTGTCGCGCATGCACATTCAATGCGAAATTATTGTAAAATAATACACTCACTCAAAAATTATATATATATATATATATATATATAAATATTTTTTAAATATATATATTCCCATATACTTTTATATTTATATACTTTTAAGTTCGGACACTAAACAAATTATGAATAAAAACTGAATGCAATGATGTGGAGTTATTTTATTCGTAATAGATGACAGATCAAAAGTTTAATCATTTAACATCATGTAACATTTTAAAGGAAAAATATGTTGCTTCAAAATTTCAGTGTTAAAAAATCACAAAAAAGTTGGGACAAGTAGCAATAAGTGACTGGAAAAAGGAAATTGAGCATATAACCAACAGCTGGAAGACCAATTAACACTAATTAGGTCAACTTGGGTATAAAAAGAGCTTCTCAGTGTCAGTGTCTTTCAGAAGCCAAGATGGTAAGAGGATCACGAATTCCACCATTGTTGCTCAGAAACATTGTGCAGCAATACCAAAATGGTATAACGCTTCCCAAAGACGTTTGAGTTTGATAGCAAAGACGTCATCAACCGTGCATAACATCATCAAAAGATTCAGAGAATCTGGAAAAATCGTTGTGCGTAAGGGTCAAGGGCCAGAGGGTGATCTCTGGGCCCTCTGCACCTCAAACAGGAATGCCACTGTCAAGGAAATGACAGAATAGGCTCAGGAATACTTCCAGAAAGCATTATCAGTGAACACAATCCACCATGCCATCCGCCGTTGCCAGCTGAAGAAGGGGGGATGCCACACAGTGGTAAAAATGGCCTTGTCTCAACTTTTTTGGGATTTATTGATGCCATGAAATTTGGAAACAACATATTTTTCCCTTAAAATGATACATTCTCTCAGTTTAAACTTTTGATCTGTGGTTTGTGTTTTATTCTGAATAAAGTATTAGATCTTGGCACTTCCACAGCATTCAGTTTTTATTCACAATTTGTTTAGTGTCCCAACTTTTTCGGAATCCGGATTTTATTTACTGTTTCTATTAACATCTAGGCCACCCAAGGAGGATTGATCCCTTTTTGAGTCTTGGTCTTCCTAAGATCTCTTCCTTCTATATTCAGCCTTCTATATTCCTTGCTACTGTCACCTTAGGCTTGCTCAGTTTGGGAGATAATATATTATTGTAAAGCTGCTTTGAGACAGTGCATCATTGTGAGAATCACTGTATAAATCAATTTGACTTTGGCTTGTGACTTTGACGTAATTGCTTCAGATTTGTCGGCTGCACAACCATGAAATCATGCAAATGCTCTTGTTCCACCACATCCCAAAGGTTCTCTATTGGACTGAGCTCTGCTGACTTTAGAGGCCATTTGAGCACAGTGAAGTCATTATCATGTTCAAAAAACTAGTTTGAGATGATTTGAGCTCTGACATGCCCTGTAGAAGATGGTCCACTGTGGTTATTAATACTCAGGTAGGCTGCAGTGTTTAAACGATGCTCAGTTGGTTAATTGGGTAAGTGACCCAAAGTTTGACAAGAAAATGTTCTCCACACAGTTGCACCACCAGTAGCCTGAACCGTCAATACAAGGCAGGATGGATCCATGCTTTCATGTAGTTTAATCCATTCTGACCCCACAGGTCGATGCTACAGAAATTAGGATTTATCAGACCAGACGACATTTATCCAATCTTTTTTTTTGTCCAATTTAGAAGAGCCAATGTGAATGTGTCTGTTCCTAGCTGACCGCAGTGGCAAGCAGTGTGATGCTTTCTGCATACTTTGATTGTGCTTACTTAAGTTATTGCTGCCTTTTTATTAGCCTAATTGTGTTGCCATTCTATTAGCTCTAACCAGACTGGCCATTCTCCTCTGACCTCTAGTATCACCTAGGCATTTTTGTTTACAGAACTGCAGCTCAATAATATATATATTTTTGGACCGTTGTCTGTGAAACCTAAAGATTGTTTTGCAAGAAAATACCACTCAGATCAACAGTTTCTGGCATGTTCAAAGTCATGTAAACACCTTTCTTCCTTATTCTGATGCTTGGTTTAGCTGGTCATCTTGACCATGTCTGCATGCCTAAAAGCACTATGGCATATAGGATATGCTGCTTAGAGTATAACAAAGTAGCCCATGAATGTGTATTGCAGTTGCAGTGTTCACTCAATATTCATGTGTTAATGTTGAATTGGAATATTTCAACCAAATCCACGAAAGTCTGTTTTTAATAATGTTGAAATCCAAAGCTTCATTAAACATTGCACTTTTCAGGAAAACATAAAACCAAAAACTGTATAATTCTACATTGTGAACTAACTTTATTGTACTGTTGTCATGTCTCTTACACCCCAACAGGAGCATGGATCATTTCAGGAGGGCTGCGGGAGGGTGTCGGTAGGTGTCTAGGGGAGGCTGTCAGGGATCATGCTACGGCTGCATCCTCAGTGTCCCTCAATAAAGTTGTGGCCATTGGTGTAGCTCCATGGGGTATGGTGCACCATCGGGAACAGCTGGTCAATAGCGAGGTAAGTTTGGATCAGAGACAGCAGTGCTGCTGGAGTTTTTAAACGCTGTGTTCATTCACTTTATTACACACGTACCATATTACTCTACCATGTAGCTGTAGAGTCAGATACAGTAGCTCATGTGTTATGTGTCATCCTTAACCAGTGCTCAAAGGACACTGCCCACAGGTAGCTGGTGGCTGAACACTTTTGATTGGTGGACTATTTTATGTCCAGCAGTCATACTGAGACAGTTAAAAAAAATCAATGACAGTGAGTGTAGAAACAAGGAGATGTACCTAATAAAGTGATTGGACAGTGTGTGTGACCTAACATACAGTCTAAAAGGTACTATGTCTCACAAAAGTAAGTACACCCCCCCCCCCCACGGACATTAAAATAATATTTCATAATACAGCACTGAAGATATGACACTTTTATACAATGTAATGTAGTGAGTTTGTTTAACAGTGTAAATTTGCTGTGCCCTTAAAATAACTCGACACACAGGCATTAATGTCTAAACCGCTGGCAACAAATGTGAATACACCCCTAAGTAAAAATGTATCCAGTATCATGTGACCTGTAATATACTTGTCATATCTTTAGTGTTGTCTCATCCAATATTACATATCTGTGAGTGGAAAAAGTATGTGAACCATTAGTATTAGCAGTTACAGGGTGAGCACACTGTTGTAAACTTGTCTTTAGCGACCAATACATCTTCTGTTTGGGTGGGTTTCAGCAATGTGCTCAACAATGGTTGGGTATGACTATAAAGACCTCGTGGTGAGTGCTTCAGTCATGCCCCAACTGCTGACCCACTACCCCAGCTACTGGTGTGATGATATGGGGCCATCACATACGACGATTGGTTACCCCTAGCAGTCATACGACGGACACTGACAGCTCACTGTTATGTGCATATATATGTTGGCAAAAGTGGCAAAGCAAGACATGCAGAACCTGTTTGCCTTGCCATGCCCAACTGTTTCTCATCTTCTATTGAAGATAGACTTGGTCTAACAGGGTACTGGGCTTTCCCCAATAAGATGATTGATCTAATATTAGAATCACTCATTATGTCATCATTGCATTCATACATATAAAGTTCCATTCGATGGTAACGGAAGATCCTTCGGTTGGCATGGGACGATGTTCCACCAAGGACAATCCCACTCAGGATTCAGGATACTAAGGTGACTCTGTGTATCTGACAAAATAATGCTGATATATGCATATTCATTATGATATTTTATTCAATATTTTGTTTGTGTTATTATTTACTTAGTTTTTGTTATTTAACATCTCAGCCACCAAAGGAGGTTGGATTTCTTAGTCTTGGAAAACTAAAATATTCTGGAATGGCCTAGTCAAATTTCTGACCTTAATTTAATACAAATGGTGTGAATAAATAAATAAGAAGCTACCAAATTCTCAACTTTCTCTTATGTTTAAATAAAAAAAAAACTTACAGATTTAGTTTTTGAAATGAAACGAGAGTGGGAAAGTCAATCAAGTTTAAATGAAGTTTTGTCATTAGGGTCCTGTATATTATAGCTATTTAAACCAAATTTGGAAAAAAGTTGTCCTTTTGAATTCTTAATCAATAAGTTAGCTTTTCCATAACAAAAAATTCATAAGCAATCTCAGTCCACTCGTATTTGAGAGGGTTCAGTAGACAACCATTTTCTGGTGATTACTTTTTTATTTACGGGTAACAAAATAGACGGTAATTTCTTATCATTATTACACAAATCAACAGAGTGGTTCGCTAAGTATAGAACATCAGCTGCTTCTGCGTTCTGTGTGGAAAACTGATAATGTTTTAGGTCATATTTATAAAGGCTTCTGGAAAAGATTATTAAAGTTAATCTTCATGTTGTAAAAAAAAACATGACCCTGACGATGGCATCAGAAGTTGCACTTGTACATTACCTTAATCAGAAGGATTAATATTTGACTGTCTTTGCACTGTAATTTACCAAAATTACACAAGCTGTTTCACAGTTCACCTTTACCTCATCCCTACGATTATTCTCCTCTCACTCTTTAGGGTAGCTTTCCCGCAGAATACTATATTTCCAACACATCTCGTGACTCCTTCTGTCTGGATAACAACTACCAGGCCTTTCTGCTGGTGGATGATGGGAGTGTGGGTCGTAGAGGAGGGGAGGCTGGCTTTAGGGCCCGTCTAGAAGACCACATCTCCCATCAACGCACAGGCAAATGGGGTGAGAAAACGATCCATAGAACATTTCAAACGGACTTTTATAAAGAACAACAAAATGGTGAATTCTGACAAAAATGCACACTTTGTTTTTGATACCACTGGGTTAGGGAATAAATATAGAAATTTCAAATTCAATGGGTTAAATTTGAACTAATTAACCAGTATTTGTTATCACAATGTTGAAAAAATATATATTTCAAATTTACATACTCATCTTGAAGCATATTGTCATTTCCATAGTCACTGTGTTCTTATAACTGATTCTGGACCTATTTTTACTAGTAATTTCACAATTTAAGTTCATACTACTGTTTCCATAGTATTTCATTCAGTACATTATGTGTAAATATAAGTGTGGTTTGTATTTAGGAAGTGGAAGCATGGACATTCCCGTTTTGTGTATGTTGGTATCAGGAGAGCCTTACATGCTTGAGGTCAGTACAAATACATGTATGATCCATTTGGTTGTGTTTACTTGTACTTGATGATTTCAGTGATCATTAGCAATGAGCATGCTGAGCAGAAGGCTTTGCTACACTTTCTGTTCTTTAGCTATGTTGATCCCTGTAATATATTACATCATGCTGTGTTCTTGCAAAGCAGACATTGTCACTGATTTTACAATTAGAATTTGTTTGCCCAGCCACTCCCACTAAGCATTCCTGTGGCTACCGGGGCTTCTGTTCTGACACACTTTTTGTTTTTGCGACCTCTCTTCTATCTCAGAGACTGAACCTGTCATTAAAGAAATCCATCCCCTGGTTGGTTCTGGCAGGCTCTGGTGGGCTGGCTGACCTGGTGAGCGACATTCTGGAAAACGTCTCAGCAGCACCCATTCTGCCGGGGGCAAGTTCAGAAGGCGAGGGTGAGGTGGCTAGCAAAACAGACCTCAGGGGAAGATTGACAGAAAAAGTGTTGAAACACTTTCCCAACGAGGCAGACACAGACAAGCATGTGGACAAGGTAATGTCCAACATTTACACTTACTGGATTTAGAAGACGTCCTTATCCAGAGCGAGTTACAAACGATAGGGTTACAATTTAACCAATCTTGGGTTTAGGGCTTTGCTTAAGGACCCAACTGTGGCAGCTGGGCAGAGGTGAGATTTGAACCCTGGACCATCAGGAGTCCAGTACCTTAAGCACTAGGCTACCACAGTCCCTATAAATATGTGCTGTTGTAGTAATAAAATCGTTTTGAAATATAATTTACACAATTTTAGATGCTTTTATATGACAGTCATATTCACTACTACATTACGTCTACACTTGCATTTAGTTGGAGTGTAACGATACACTAAAACGTGCAACATTGTTACAATGTGCATCACCGAGCTGGATTATGCCTTCTTGTGTATTACACAGTCTAATGCAGTTGCAATTGTTGCACACCAGTTGGCGCAATCGTATGTCATGCTCCGGTTCTCAGTAATAGTTATTTTTTAAAATTAATTTCCTTTCATGTTTATACAAGAAACATCATTTTGGTTTGCTAATCTTCAGAAATAAAAAAGATATTTAGGCTATGGTATATTTATGCATTGTTTTGCATTGTATACACACTACAGAAATAAAAAAGCATGGCTTTTATCAAGGGACGCAACAAACATTTGAATTATTTGTCTAAAAATGAAAAGCGTATTCATAAGCTGAAAAGCCACATATTTCTGCCGTTAAATTTTATAAATATGTACATATTTATATGTTTATATACATGTTTATTTATATGTATATATACAAACAATTAAAAACAGATTTCAATTGTTACCAATTAACATTTATTAAGTATAAACCCGTTATGTTTTATTTTTATTTAGTTTTAGTAAAAATGGCAAGGAAACTTCCCTCAATCTGCATTTATAACTTTTTTTTAATCTTTATGTATGATTTTAACCTTTAACATTTATACAACCACAAGGAAAGAAAACAACCACTCAAAGTAAACAAGAGAAATAAAAACTAATAATAATAATAATAATAATAATAATAATAATAATAATAAATAGATAAAGAAAACATTAAAAAGGAGAAAAATACTACAACATATGACAGTACTAATAATAATTACACAGATAAAAATAAATTACACATAAACAGTGGGGCACAAAATATTATCACACTCAAAATGTATCACTCAAAGTCTAAAACATAAGCTGCCAAGATTTTGCTAGGGTTTCAAGTACTTCAAAATTGGTCTCCACACATCGTAAAACACCTTATATCTTAGTTTTTCGATGTGGAGAACCCCTGTCAGTTCCCTTAACCATGCTTCAAACTGAGAGGGTGAGTCGGATTTCCATAATTTGAGAATGCACCGTTTAGCATTCACTATTCCATAGACCATCACTGTATAGACATTTCGATCCATGTTTCCTAAAGTGTTGGAAAAACCGAGGAAAGCTGTTTTAGGGTCAGGGTCGAGATTTACTTTTAACGCAGTGGATTACCATCTAAATATTGAGCACCAAAAACCATCAAGTTTGGGACACAACCAGAAAAGGTGTGCAAGCGTGCTAGCGGCTGCCTTGCACCCATTTTGTGGGAAAATTTTTATTTGATCAATTATTTTAGTCCCTTGTTTAATTATGCCTGTTTTGAAATAATAAAATGAAAAGAGAAATGAAACAATGTTTGGGCCTGATTAAACTGCGAAAGCCTTCGAAAAAACGTGTTCCGTATTTGGTCAAATGTTTCGTTTTGGTTGGTTTTGGAAAAAATGCTTGAGAGAAAATCGAATCGTGAAGAGAAAAATGAGACAAGTGTTTTAAACATTTTGTTGTTTAATAAAACAGTTTGTAGTGACTTACACTCTAAGGAATTGTGGGTTAATTGCCTTGCTCAAGGACCTGACAGGGACAGCTTTGCAGAAGGTGGATTTGAACGCTGGACTTTCTGCTTCATAGTCCAGTTAGTACCTTAATCACACAGCCCCCACACAGCCCCCACACGTCCAACTTTATGATGGGAATCTAATAATACAATAAAAACGCACTCATTAGCAGAGGATCCATTCCTCCAGGTCAAGTGTTATGCAGTAAGATACAGTCCTGTGCTCTCTTTCTCTAAATGAGGAACCTGGCAGTGTGTGATGTAGGGAGAGACAAGTGCTGGGAAATGTAGTGAGGAAAGGTCATGATTGTGATTCAATATATTGTATTGAATATACACTGCTCAAAATAATAAAGGGAACACTTAAACAACACCATATAACTCCAAGGAAATCAAACTTCTGTGAAATCAAACTGTTCACTTAGGAAGCAACACTGATTGGCAATCTGTTTCAATTTCTGTTGTGCAAACGGAACAGACAACAAGTGGAAATTATTGGCAATTAGCAAGACACACTCAATAAAGGAGGGGTTCTGCAGGTGGGGACCACAGACCGCTTCTCAGTACCTATGCTTTCTGGCTGATGTTTTGGTCACTTTTGAATGTTGGTGGTGATTTCATAGTCGTGGTAGCATGAGACGGACTCTACAACTCACACAAGTGGCTCAAGTAGTGCGGCTCGTCCAGGATAGCACATCAACGCGAGCTGTGGCAAGAAGGTGTCTGTCAGCGGAGTGTCCAGAAGCTGGAAGCACTAACAGGAGACAGGCCAGTACACCAGGAGACGTGGAGGAGGTCATAGGAGGGCAACAACGCAGCAGCAGGACCGCTACCGCCACCCTTGTGCAAGGAGGAACAGGGGGAGCAGTGCCAGAACCCTGCAAAATGACCTCCAGCAGGCCACAAATGCACATGTGACTGCACAAACTGTTAGAATGACTCCATGAGGATGGTATGAGGGCTCGACGTCCACAGATGGGGGTTGTGATCACAGCCCAACACCGTGCAGGACACTTGGCATTTGGCAAATGGATTGGCAAATTCGCCACTGGCAGCCTGTGCTCTTCACAGATGAAAGCAGGTTCACAATGAGCACATGACAGACTTGACAGAGCCTGGAGACGCCGTGGAGAACGATCTGTTGCCTGCAACATCCTTCAGCGTGACTCGTTTGGCAGTGGGTCAATAATGGTGTGGGATGGCATTTCTTTGGAGGGCCGCACAGCCCTCCATGTGCTAGCCAGGGGTAACCTGACTGCCATTAGGTAGCGAGATGAGATCCTCAGACTCCTTGTAAAACAATATGCTGGTGCAGTGAGTCCTGGGTTCCTCCGAATGTAGGACAATGCTAGGCCTCTTGTGGCTGGAGTGTGTCAGCAGTTCCTGTAAGATGAAGGCATTGAAGCCATAGACTGGCCTGTCCGTTTCCCCAGACCTGAGTCCGATTGAGCACATCTGGGACATCATGTCTCGCTCCACCCACCAACGTCACGTTGCACCACAGACTGTCCAGGATTGGCGGATGCTTTAGTCCAGGTCTGGGAGGAGATCCCTCAGGAGACTATTCGCCACCTCATCAGGAACATGCACAGACATTGTAGGGAGGTCATACAGGCACGTGAAGGCCACACAATACTGAGCTTCATTTTAACTTGTTTTAAGGAGATTACATCAGTTGGATCAGTTGGATCAGCCTGTAGTGTGTTTTTGCACTTTAATTTTGTGTGTGACTCCAAATCCAGGCCTCCATTGGTTAATACATTTGATTTCCATTGATGATTATTGTGTGATTTTTGTTGTCAGCACATTCAGTTTTGTACAGAACAAAGTATTCAATGAGAATATTTCATTTATTCAGATCAAGGATTGTTGTGTTTCCTTTATTTTTTGAGCAGTGTATATTCACTAACTTCCATAGGATATTCAGTACTTTAATATAATCTGTATGTTAATAATTATTACAGGTAGATTACTGGAACTGTTTTTAGCATGTTTAAGGTAGATCAAGCTGTGATATTCAATGGAGGAAAGAATTATTTGATTCCTTGCTGATTTTGTAAGTTTGCCCACTTACAAAGATATGAAATGTCTACAATTTTAAGGGTGGGTTTATTGTAACGGTGAGAAACAGAATATTTAAAAGACAATCTAGAACATTAAGTTCAATATGTATTTGATCCCTCTAGCAATAAAGACTTAATACTTGGTGGCAAAACCCTTGTTGGCAAGCACAGCAGTCAGACGTTTTTTGTAGTTGATGATGAGGTTTGCGCACATGTCAGGAGGAATTTTGGTCTACTCCACTTTGCAAATCATCTCAAAATCATTACAAATTTTGAGGCTGTCGCTTGGCAACTCGGACCTTTAGCTCCCTCCATAAGTTTCATATGGGATTAAAGTCTGGAGACCAGCTAGGCCACTCCATGACCTTAATGTGCTTCTTTTTCAGTCACTCCTTTGTTTCCTTGGCTGTATGTTTTGGGTCATTGTCGTGCTGGAAGACCCAGTCATGACCCATTTTTAATGTCCTGGTGGAGAGAAGGAGGTAGTCACTCAGGATTTGAAGGGAAATGGCTCCATCCATTCTCCCATTGATGCGATGAAGTATTCTTGTGCCCTTAGCAGAGAAACGCCGCATGCTTGACAGTGGGGACGGTGTTCTTTGGGTCATAGTCAGCATTTCTCTTCCTCCAAAAATGGCGAATTGAGTTAATGCCAAAGAGCTCAATTTTTGTTTCTCATCTGACCACAGCACCTTCTCCCAATCATTATCCAGGTGTTCATTGGCAAACTTCAGCCAGAGCAGGGGGGCCTTGCGGGCACTTCAGGATTTTAATCCATTACGGCGTAATGTGTTACCAATGGTTTTCTTGGTGACTGTGGTCCCAGCTGCCTTAAGATCATTAACAAGTTCCCACCATGATGTTTTAGGCTGAGTTCTCATCTTCCTCATGATCAAGAAAACACCATGAGGTAAGATTTTGCATGAAGCCCCAGATAGAGGTTGGCTGACAGTAATTTTGTATTTCTTCCATTTTCTTACAATGGCACCAACAGTTGTCTCCCTCTTACCCAGTGTCTTAATTATGGTTTTGTTGCCTTTCCAGCCTTGATCGTGTCCTTGACATCCTTAGAAAGCTATTTGGTCTTGCCCATGTGGTAGAGGTAAGACTCTGACTGATTAATTTACTCTGTGAACAGGTGTCTTTTATATGGTTAACGAGTTCATTAGGAGCATCTAAATGGTCTGTAGGAGCCAGAACTCTTACTGTTTGGTAGGGGATCAAATACAAATACTTTTACTCTCTGCAAAATGCAAATAAATGCATAAATTTTACACAATGCAATTTTATTTTAGATATTCTATCTCCCACTGTTAAAATAAACCTACCCTCAAAACCTACCCTTTTTGTATCTTTGTATATATCTGTCATGTTGTAAAGATAAGGTGTTATTTTTCCCACTACTCCTGGTCTTGTTGCAGATAACAGTCTGGATGGTCATTTTCATCACTGGTCCAAAGCACAGGTCAGGACAGGTTTTTCGGTTTTCCGAAAAAGACCTGAAATACTGATTAATCTGACCAAAAGGCACTTTTCCACTTTGTGATGGCCCATTGACGATGCCTCAAGTTGACAACATTTTACACTTTTGTTAAATATTGGTTCTTGATGCAGTGCTGTCTGAGGATAAAATCACAGGCGTTCAGCTTCAGCTTGCACACTTTCCCTTTACGTACTTAAATTCCATCCAATTCATTGAATCATTCAATAATATTCTGCACCGTAGAAGGAAAATATGCAAATTCCTTCTAATCTTACTTTGAGATACATCGTTTTTAAATAAACATTACAAGAATTTTCTCACAAATTTGTTGACAAACTAAAGATCCTCTGAACATCTTTGCTCATCAGAGACTCAACCTTTACTACATGCTTTTGTACCAAACCTTGATTGCAATCACCTGTTGACATCACATCTTTATTTAGGTTTTTTAAAAATTCATTACTAGCTATAAATTGTCCATCCAAACTTTTTTTCGAATGTGCTGCAGGGCTGAAATGTAGAAATGGATATCTCAAGTTCATACTGTCTGCAATAAAATAAAAGTAAACATAAGTAACAGAATGTTTTCCATGCTGTCCCAATGTTTTCTGATTTGTGGACGTATTAAAGTGATTCAATATTTTGATGATTTGCCAGTGCTAAATGAAGCTCATCCAGGCAATACGCCTTATACATACTACTGACTGACAACTTTTCCTCAGGGGCACTTGTACAATTGTGAATTGTGTACAATTCCTCAATTCTTCTCTGCCTTGTCCATGAGTGCAAAGTGACCACTTTATGACAATCATGACGTGATTATTACTTGGAGGTTCTATTATGCTCAGCACAGCAAACCACAGGATGCTGCTCTAACCACTCTGATGCCAGTGTGACACCCACGTGAACAAAACTCCCAGTAATACTGATATACTTGTATCGGACTCACACATTATCATATCAATACCATGCTAAAAATGATACACTACCCTACTGATATCTACTCAGTAAAATAGTACTTATAAAACACAGTCACACAGATGTATGGCAGTTAACCTATCAGTTCCATTATTATATAGATAACTGGTATTATTACATAGACTTTACTCAGAATAGTGTAATAAAAAAAAAAACATCCAGTGACCGACATTTATGTGAATGTGATTGTTGATAACAGAGGTCAAAAGAGAATAGGCAGACAAGTTCCAGCTGACTTTAAGGATATAGTAGCATAGACAACCAACCTTTTTACCTGGTAATGCCAATCAAACATAACTATAATGCCAAAGCCTGTATGATTATTGTTGCTGAGCATATGCATCCATGTGGTAATGTACTTTCAGCATGATAATTCACCATGTGAGACAAAGCAATAGAATTTGCATACTGATTTTATGAAAATGACTTCGTAAATGCCCCTGGTCACTGGATCTGACTAATAGAACACCTTTGGGATGTGGTAGAATGCAGCACCTGAAATATCTGCAGGGATGATGTGCTGTATTCATGTCAAAACTGAGCAGAATCACAAAGGCATTTTTCTAACAGCTTGTGGAATCAGGCTGTTTTGAGAACACGGTGAGGCCCTACCCAAGTTCTCGATGAGTGTAGAGTGAGGCCACAAAGTCTGTTCTTTATTTTAATGTTTTTCATTAGAAATAATAAAACCAGTTTTATATATACAAGCAGCTTTTGATAAACTTTAAAATGTATTAATATTGCGGATGTTCCGTACTTGCTGTAATGACAGCTTGCACTCAAGATGGCACAGTCATCACAGGGAAATCTAAAAAATGATTATGCAGTGCCAGCATGATTTCACACCATTGTAATAGCGTCCTATGATGATACATGGCTTGACTTTCTTGGTCTTCATTACTCTTGAACCGTCGGAAACTCTTACTGATTTTCAGAGATATTTGGCAGACATTATTGGCCTGAAAGATTCTGCCCAGACAATTGTGCATTCCCACCTAGCGAGCAGCAGATTCCTATAAACAAGACTAATGTGGAAACTAAATTTTATTTCGGGAAGAGTCTCCCTGGAGCTCATATATTTGAAAATAATTCATTTTGATGATAGGTCTTCTTTAAAATAGCAGTAATGTATCATACGGTCTGATTTGATTGAAGGAGGAAAGTTGGTATGTCGGGTGTGCATGAGAACCATAACAATGACTGCGCAGATGCCGACTATTTGTTCTTGTAACCAAGGCGGTTTAAATATTTCTAAAACAGTGCTACTAAAGAAACAGAACAGAGAACAATCTCATCACTGAGAGCAGAGAACAATCACATAGTGGGGCTTAACACCTATGCATAAATATAAACTAAAACATCCTAAAATATAAAGAAAATAGTAAAAAGTAAAATTGTAAATAGGAAAACTAGTAGATCAAGTTAAACACACTGGATAAAATAAATACTTTAATTGATTTATTTAGGAAAATGATCCTAATTAATGATCCCATTATAAATCTGAGTGGCAGAGGTATAAACCTTTCGGATTTGTTCTCTAGGATTGAAATATGTAGTATTTTTTAGATTTGTTTCCTACAGAGTGCTGCTGGTGGCATCTCTTTTCAATAAAATAAAGGCATGGTCACAACTTCGTGGGAACTAAGTCATTAAGGAGAGGGAACAATTTAATGAAGAAATCTTGGTCAAGTTAGGTTTACTCGATATGCCGCAGATATTTGGGTTTCACACATCACACATGCTCACAAACCTTCTAAAATGTATGAAAATTTATTTCTAAATCGTGGTTGAACAGGAAATTTACATCTAAAATTGTCAAAATGTCCTATCTATCCATTTCGCAGAGCAGATCTAATCAGATCTTATATTGCTGCATCAGGCACTGCAGACATAAAAGAGACCAACTATAAAGTGTAATACTGTGTAAAACTATAAGACACTCAGAGAGATAAGGAGCCTACCGGAGAAGAGAGGATGTGAATATCATAACCTGACTTCTAATCTAATCGTGTTCAAAATGTTAGGTCTTTTTTTCTTACTTCTCTTTCTAAAATGTCTTGATAGGAATTTAAGTTACAGTATTATTAAGAAAACCTTGACCAAAACTTGACCACATTACGGCGACGGAAACTATGGATTGTGGTACTTTAGTCCACTATATTTATAGTGCATTATGGGTAACAACGTAGTACATTATACATGTAGGATATTGAATTGTCCACTGAGAATTCTGTACTATAATTTGCTTTATATATATATATATATATATACACACACACACATGCACGCACGCACGCGTGTATAGGTAAAAAAAAATGATGGACTTCTGCTTTAAACTCTAACTCCCACCTTTTCTCATGAATTAGCAGCAATGCTTGGCAATTGAGGTGACCAACTATTTACGGATGCCACACTCAGAGTTGAAAGATTATTTTTTTTATGTCTTATTATAATTTATTTGAATTTTAATGATCGATTTGAATAAAGCAAATGGAAGATGATCAGATCAGATAATTGAACTGTAAAATAAAAATCTCACTCACCATATTTATGATAAACAGAATTGTTTTACGGTTTTAGCAAACAGTACTGCAAGATCTTTAACTTTTTCAAATGTATATTCTGTCATACCACCAAGCCCTCAGAGACACTGTGTTCATGCCAAGATACTGTGAAGTTATGAAGTCTTTTTGTAACCTTCTTACACCTTGATACATGCATCCTTGTGTGTGTTGCTGGTCATAGATGTTGATGGTAAATAAACCCAGTAAAACATAAAAGTATGCACATGACTATTCTGAGTTTTAGTATTACAGTATCACATGCATTGTGAAGTACATTGACCAGAGACAATCACAGTCAGGTTAAAAGGGTTATACTGAAGAGATAAAGCATTGGGACAAATTTGTTCTGGTCACTGATGAATTCTGTTGTTGTGAAGCACTTATCTTGCAACACAAGAGCTCTTTGTCAGAGCTTTATTGAGTTTACATGGCTGAGTAGCTGCACACATGCCTTAGCTCACCCTTCTGGAGTGATGTTAAGCTCTCTACCAGTACAGCTGGAGCAGTGGAGACAAGGTCTATAGAAATATACCCCTGACTAATCTTCATAATCTGCCGATGTGTATTTTGCTGTAATGTATTATTGGAGAATAGATAATGGAATAAAGGGTTGGAGGTACTGAATAGAGTATTCTAGAGAACTGTGCGCTTTAAGATGATGTCTTGCTGTTTCAGCATGGCAATGGCTCCATAAGTTTGCTTGTTACTACTTCAAAATGAAAACTCCCATAATAAAATATCCCATAATTTATGTGAACAGTGTATAACATTATTTATTAATATATACTGCTCACAGAAATGAGGGGATATTAAAAAAAGAATCCAAATGAATTATCCCTTAACAAAATATTCCCCAATTTTGTTCAGCAGTGTATAATCTATAAAGAGTGCTAATGAACGTAAAATGAATGACAAAATAATTAATTTTCCCCCTGTTGTCCACTGTTTAGTATTGCATGATAAATAATACAAAAAAAAACTTAATCTGGTCTTGACTACCACATGAAGATGTTTATTGTTTTTAATAATTTTTCCAAGTAGCTCAGTTACATTTATTAAGAAAGAAAGGTAACATTTCAATTTGGCTTCAATGAGATCTGGCACAAGGTTGCTTTTGGACAGCATAAACATGCTAATTTCAGGGAGCAGGGTGTTAAAATATGACAAAACTTAGACATGACTTAACCAACGGCTCCCAGTATGGTACAGTATATCTTCATACCCAGCATTCTGCTCAGACAAAAAAAAAATCTGCTTCTGGTTAAGTGTGTTAGCTTATATGAAATAACACAAGGCATCACAACTGTCATACCGGATTCCCACTTAACTTTTCTACAATGCTGTTCTTGCTGGTGGATCAGGCCATGTATGGTAATCGGTTGGAAGTGGATGCACTTGAGCACCATGGGTTGTCACGCTAGTTACAATTTAAAAAAAAAAAAAAAAAAAAAATCAATGCACATGTTTCTCTGTGGCCATTCTTTGTTTTATTATTTTGTTGTTTGTTATTTATCCCCACTATATCTAGCTATTACTGCCAGTTCGAAGATGTATGGCCAAACAACATGCATTGTTGTTAAAGGAGCTGATGAAATGAAAGAAGCAGGCCACAAGCAGTACATGGTTTGATGTTCCCTGGCATATGATCTAATGCATATACATGCAATGCATATACAGTGAGGAAAATAAGTATTTGATACATTGCCGGTTTTGCAAGTTTTCCCACCCACAAAGAATTGAGAGGTCTCTAAGACAAAATCTAAAAACAAAAATCAGAAAATCACATTGGATAACCTGCCAACCAGCATGAATTGTGGTTCTTACAGACGTTAGCTTTTATTTAAGAAGATCTTATTTTCTGCACTCATTACCTGTGTTAATTGCACCTGTTTGAACTCGTTACCTGTATAAAAGACACCAGTCTACACGCACAATCAATCACACTACAACCTCTCCATCATGCACCATGCCAAGTCCAAAGAGCTGTCTAAGGACATCAGGGACAAAATTGTGGAAGGCAACAACTGTTGGTGCAATTATTGGAAAATGATAATTTTAAAATTTTAAAATTTCTTATTGGGATAAGGATGACTCAGCCCAGAGGTACATGGGAAATCCTGGTCCTGACCTGAAGAGAGCTGGACTGTATTGAAGGGATGATGTCAGTAATTCTGAGTGCTTTGAATTTGACACCAGTTCCACAATTTCAAGGATTATTTTAGTCATCAAAGCATCATGAAGGTCTGATGGATGGGATCAAAGCCCCAAGCCATCTTCAGAAAGTACTCGCAAAATAACTTTATCTATTTCCAATAAGACATTCCTTCAGTCTCTCAATTTAATGAAGAGGGATTTGGGGGGGAAAAAAGGTGTTTCTAAACTCAGATCATAACTGTCATCTCCCGCTGGGTGTCCAAATGCACTTTTTACTTTACTACAAAAGCATCTCGGCAATGCTGGAAACATGCAGACAAGATCACGCATATGATGAGTGAAGAGAGGGAGCAGTTATGACCTCCTTTCATGCACGAATGAGACGGATCAAAGTCATGCAACAAGACTTTCCATGGGCATCCATGCTGGTGTTATGGTGTCATGCGGTGAGATCTGACGGGATCACTGAGTGATTTAAGACTTATTATATACCTAATATTTCTTCTGTCAGCAAACTCTAAAACAAGTCACATATGATATTTATGCCAGTCTATCTTCTATAACCCCAAATCAGGAAAGCTTGGAATGGTATGGAGAATGCAAAAACAAAAAAAAAAAAACAGTCTTTCTTACATTACTTTGACTTTTATTTAATTGCAGACAGTATAAACCTAATATATGTGACAATATGAAAATATGACACTTTGAAAAAATATAAAGTCATCAGTCTACAGCTTGTATAAGTGTTCATTTGCTGAGTCCTCAAAATAACTCAACACACAGTCATTAATGTCTAAATCACTGGCAATAAAAGTCAGTGCATCCTTGGGTTAAAATAATCAAATTGCTACCAGTGAGCAGTTGTTGCACTTACTTTTCCGTTAGCCACTCAGTGCAGATTTTATTTAGGCATGTACAGAAAGGACTGATTTCTGTCTGATATTCAAACACTTAAAGTATTTCAGACAGAAGCCCACATTAAAGTCCACCTTAACCCTGAGACTGAAACAAG
The DNA here is from genome assembly GCA_034779995.1 of Parotocinclus haroldoi. Taxonomy (NCBI): domain Eukaryota; kingdom Metazoa; phylum Chordata; class Actinopteri; order Siluriformes; family Loricariidae; genus Parotocinclus; species Parotocinclus haroldoi. Next base: position 24,459 of record JAUZST010016785.1, read on the forward strand.
AACGAGTCGAAATAAGGTAGAGGCCAAGACAAGATCAAGACTGTTTGTTTATGGTCTTGAGAGTGTACCACAAGACTACTAACACCTGTTAATGGCTCTTCTGCATTTGCTGATAGACTTTACTAACATTTAGCACAAATAAAACAGGTCCACCTATGTCTGCTAACATAGAACTGCTTAAATTACCTCAGAAAACACAGAAACCCTTGTCGACTTCTCTTCAGCTTTCTCATTCTGCCATACTTCTAGAACTTCTGGTCAGAAGGTGTTTATTTCTTCATACTGGACATTCCTGCCTTTCTCACTCCCAATTTCATTTCTGCAATGTCATAGTGTGGTTGTGCTTAAGCCTTGCAAACTTCATAATCCTGTGATCTATCAACCGCCTGGTTCACTTGTCAACTTTATATCATTCCCAGAAGAGAGCAGTGCTCTGATTCTACTGTGTGACCTCAACCTCCTTATAGATGACAAACCAACCATGTTTGTCTACCATCTAGTATCTTTTGACTCGCACACAATCAGCACTAACTCAGTGCAGACAATTCATCTGCACGAGTCTAAGAATGTCTGCATCGTCCAACATTACAGTAACTTCACGTTTCAGATCACTGTGGGTCCCTTTTTATTTCAATGCTTCACAAGATAATTTAAACTTTCTCTACTACAGTGACAAAATAAGTTTATTGCATTCTTCATTCTCTGCCATCTTCAGACCACTTCTCAGCACTTTTCCCTGACACTGCTGCAGATACTCGGCAGAATCCTTTTCAAGTCTCTGTGCATTCCTTCTGTCAACTAATTTTTTGCCCCCAAAACCAGTAAAAATGAGGCACTAGCTAAATGGCACTCGCTGGTCTATTAGAATCCTTTGCAGGAATAAGAGAAAATGGAGAAAAACAATTTGCGAGCATAAATTTTGAGCATGGAACACTGTTAAGCTCTAGCTCTTTTTCTGTCACTGAAACCTCTAAATTGTTCTCAACATCATCTTCTTTGCTCCACTGTAATGCTACCGCACATAGATCATCTCGTACAACTGAGACTTTCACCCACTTTGTATAATGTAACCTAGCCAAGCTGGAGCAAACCTAGGACCATCCACACCTCTACAGATAATAGCTGTCATCCTTGCACCATATACCACAACAACGCTCAACATAACACTGACATCTAGCTTTTCTGGTTCGTTTTCCCTTTAAGATGGGATTAAGACTCGGCTCAGCTCAGCTTATGTGTCGAGCAGCAGACCTCCTTCCATTTATGTCTAAAAACCTTAAATACGCTGTACATAATACACTGACGTCCTTTCAGAAAACAACCTCCTTGATACCAACCAGACTGGTTACGAGGTGGGTCATTTTACAAAAGCTGTTCTCCTCACAGAAACTTATGTGCATCGTTGAATCAAAGAAAGCACCATGTCTTCATGTCTATTGTTCTGGATCTGTCTGCTATATTTGACACTGTGACTCATCAGACTCTCATCTCCACTCTTTCCAAGTTGGGTATTGGGAGTCATTTAAGTATGCGGAGAGCCAGGCAAGCACAAGAGGAATGAGTACCATTAGTCTCTGGTCTGACTGGCAATAAACACTTAAACAAAGTCAAGTACTTGGATCACAGCATCTTCTACATCTCTGCACATTTTATAAGTCGTTCTGGATAAAAGGGTCTTCCAAATGACTAAATGTAATTTCATTGGTCATTGGTCAAGTATGAACCACAACTGACATGGGATTAAACCTGATCAGAACACTTCAGATACCGGCTACCTACAGGGTGAGTCAAAAGTCACAGGACAGTTGGAAAAGGCTTCCAAAACCAATGTTGAGGTTGCTTTGTCGGTAGCAGCCTTTGGACGACCACTACATGGTTTGTTGCCCACAGTCCCAGTTTTGAATTTGGCTTTGAGGGATGCAAATGTAGAGATGCAGTGCTGTGTGAAATTTGTGATCTTTCTGGGTGTCGGTTGTTGAAGTCTGCGACTATGTTATGGCAGCTGCATTCCCCGAACAACAGATTCCTCAATTCCCATTTCAGTTGCCTGTGATGAACAAAGTTTTGCACTTTCCATGTCCACAAGGGTTACTGCAAATTGGAAAAGCTTGCCCTTTATCCAATATGGCAGCTTTCAAAATGGCAGCCATTTTCCATAGCCATGTTCCATAGCCTCACCCCGTACCCTATTTAAATATAATTTTCCCTTTTGTTTCTGAAATAAATGGGTGTCTGGTAACCTTTGACTCACCATGTATTTATATTCGCAGTATACAATATTTAATTTTTGCATACAAGTGTGTATAACATTATGAATTAAAAATAAATGTAATAAAGAAGAGTTAAATGTGCATATATATTACAATTTTTTTTTTCAAAAATCGATAAGAATTATTTAATTGTATTCTGAGAAAAACTTACACCACCACATAACTCTGAGACGTGGTATAACAACTCTCAATGTGTCTATGAGCATTAAGTTTGATCGCCCCCTCTGGTGTTCAGAAAATGAAACTGCATTGGATGATATAATAAAAAAAGAAATACAGCTCGATCACGCACATAATCATTCCCAGATTCTGGGAATCACAAAAACAGAAATTATTTTCATTTTGCCAAGTACTTGGGTTTCTTTACAACATTTGATCAATTTAATCCCATTATCTATGTTTAATACTTGCACCTAATCAATTTGATTAGTTTTTTTTTTAGGTATATTGCCATTTCATATTACAGACGTACATACAATGCCATTAACCTTTCTGTTAGCTCACCAATAGTTTGTCTCAGTGAGTTAAACATTTCATTATGCTCAAATCTGTTGCATCAGTAGTAATCGTCATATGATGGAAGGAGGTAGGACAAAAAAAATCTGTCCAAATATAGTCTGCTTTAAAAATGAGGGACATTGGAATAACATTACATCAGCAATTAAAGGCTGCTGTTATTGCAGTTTTAGGTCAACATGTTCCTTCTAAGCCATTAGGACTTTTTTGCCATACGAGTCTTTTATTGGTGTGGAGCAGCATCTTAAAGAGTAACAACACCAGTAGTGAAGCGCCCAGTTTATCTTCGGCATCTGTTCCAGCATCACAATATGAGTATGGTTGGAAACAGTGAAGGATTCCTGTAATGAGCCGATCTGTTTGGATAACACCAAACACATAGGACTTGTAACAGCTTGCTTTATTAGTGATAATGATATAGACTTAATTGTAGATGTATGAAACACACAGCACAACGCGCTAAGTTGCTAAAGAACAAAACTATCACACATCCTCCTGGGAAATGACCGCAATATCGCCTTTCAATTCTGATTTATCACTAACCACAGTGGCCTGGGATTAAAAAAAACGACAACGTTTTTTTGATGATGTCATTCAGCATGTTGACCAATCAGATGACACTCACTACATCCAATTCACAACACGGTAAGCCGATTTTAGTCGGAGCAGCTTATTGCTGCCACCTACTGTCTTGCGCACACACAACACAAATCCAAAAATGCGAGGGATTTAACAAATTTAGATCATATTATTCATGCTAGCAAATCATAAACAAACTGATTTCCCTTTAGTTCTTATCGGTCTTATCTGTTTGTCTCGGCTCCAGCTAAATTTTGTTTTTTAGCCATTAAGCTAAACTGGGACAGCTGCTCCGTTTCGCATTCAACACCACTGCATACAGGTATAGTAACACAATATATATCTATAACACAACTGCGTCACATATTTGTTTTGTAACAGTTAATTTTTTTTTCTATTTTACCAAAAATTAAAATGGTAAAATCTAAACTCCAAACTAATGATGCTCTAGTTTAAAAGAAAAGTCTAAACCAAACTAAATTCAGTCTAATCACACCAGACTCAAACCTACAATGTTGATTCCACTGGTTCATTTTGACCGGTGGTAGAACAACAGGTAAAGATCTGTGTGAAATCATATCACAGTATCCATAGACTTTAAACAAGTGTTCTCACTGTTCTTTGGAGTATTCATAATATTTCTTTTCATGTGTCACAAAATCAAATGTTAGGTGTTAAAGTGTCAGTTTTCAGCTAGGTGTGTTCAATATTTCAGTCCACTTTTCAGTTTCTGTTTTGGCTAAGAATTTATATGCATAACCAGTCAACAGGATTGATTATGTGCTTTTTATGTGACTTGGATGCTTAGGTCTTCTTCTTGGCAGAGATGGCATGTATCCTTTTCCAAGGAATTTGGAATAAAACAATAACAAAAACACTCCATTGTCTATAACCATGGCGTTAAGCTTGTTTTTTGTAAACATCACTCAATTTCAGGCAGACATTGAGTGCGTGTTGCCAATAACTGACATGATGTTTTTGAAGGTAAAAGCAAAATATTTTTTTTTTTACTTCAGTACTTCTTGAACTTTTCTGTACTACTTTTGTAACTCTTCTTTAGTATGTTAACACATTAATAATGAGAATTATTACAGTTATTAAACTATCGTTTAAGACTATGAAGCATTACTATATGCAGCTGACTCTTATAATCCATTTACAAGCCACGACTTGCACTGAGGAAAACAGCATTCAGATTTGTGTACCAGCAAATAACATGCATTGTACACATTTGGGGTGAAATCGGGTAACAGCTCAGACAGCCGTTCCACAACATACAAGGACATAACTTGGCAATTCAAATACTTACACCTCCCATCGTAATTCCATCAATCAGGGCCACATACGGTTTCTTAAAAGTACCTAAAATCAGAACAGGGATTAAAAGGTTCACATTATGACACCACTGTATTTACTGCAGATAAATAACGGCCCTCTATCAAACCCACCTATAGCATGGTTTAGAAAGTACTCTTCACGGAAGAAATCCTGTGCTAAGGGATTTCCTGCTTTCCAAGCTTCTGTCACGGCTAGAAACAGAAAGAGCATTCAACATATTTCACAAGAACAAAAAAAATACATACACAGACACAGAACTTATTTCTGATATTGGTTTATTTACCTAGCTAGAGGTCCAGGCTGGAGGTGGTGGTTTAAAGGTATGGGGGATATTTTTGGCACATCAATACCAACTGACAATCGTTTAAATGCTACAGCCTACACAAGTATTGTTGCTGGCCATGATTATCCATTTATGACCAGAGTATACCATCTTCTACGTGCCATATCACAAACCTCAAATCATTTCCAACTGGTTTCTTCAGCATTGAGTTCACTGTAGTCTAATGGCCCCTACAGTCACCAGATCTCAATCCAATAGAGCATACCGTTCAAATGTGGTGGAATGGGAGATTCATATCATGGATGTGCATCGGACAAATCTGCAGCAGTTGTGTGAAGCTATCATGTCTATATGGGCTAAAATCTCGGAGGAATGTTTCCAGCACCTTATGGAATCTATATCAATAAGGTGGATCAAGAATGCCTACTGGTGAAGGTACTGGACTCTGGACCTGATGGTCCAGACTGTATGAATTGCAAGTTGCTCTAGATAAGAGCATCTGCTAAATGCTGTAAATGTTAATAAATGTAAAGAACTCCAAAGGGGGTCCAACCTGGTACTAGGAAGGTGTACATAATAAAGTGGCTGGTGATTGTTCAGTGTGTAGGATTATTTCTTTAGGGTTGAACAGTTAACATTAACAGTTAACATTATTTAGGGTCGAACAGGTAACAGTTAACAATCAATTAACATCATGCGATTAAGCACTGCTTGAAATATTTGGTAAACACAAGTAACATCCAGTTTTATCCCCGCTTATCCTGGTGAGGCCCATGAAGAAGGGTCTGGAGCCTAACCTGGAATTATGATTTAGAAGCCTGGATGATCTGGAGGGGTTCATGCTCATTGCTCTGCATCTCCTGTTGCATAAAGTATTACAGTATAAAGCTCAATTAAGTTTGTGAGGTAATTACATCACGGATTGGTTACGGACATTTTTATAGGCCTCTTTAGAATTGTCTTTAATGCTTTTTCTTTAATGTATTTAATTCAGATAAGTTTAGATTTCTTTTCAGTGTGAGATGTAAGCGTCCTGGAGCAGACTGTATTAAAAATGTGGTGAACTTTTATGGAAGTAGAGTAGTTGTACCTCTGATATCTCCACCAGCACAGAAAGCTTTCCCTCCAGCACCCTTGATGATCACAATATCCGTCTCTGAATCGGTTTCCCATTTCTGTATGAGAGAGAGAGAATTAATTACTCACTATTACCACTATACAGTACATTTGATCTTAATCAAAGTGATACTGAAAAGCCTGAGCCCCTATGACAAACTCTGACTACTGAACAGCCAAGGTGCTACTGGTCAGAGTTTAAAAGGTAAACTTCAATATTTCTCACAATACTGTCCTAGTACTTTTCATTAGGGGTGTAGAAATGTAAAAAATATTACAATGTTTATCGTCAAGTGTGTTTATGCATTCTTGTTCATTAGACCATCTAATACAATTATATTTGTTAACACCAGAGAGCACAAAATTGAAATTGGGCATTTAAAACCACAGTGGAACCTTTTAAAAACTTTGTTCAAAGTTCAAAGAGGATTCATCTGTTTCATACAACCCCCAAACAATTGTTTTTTACACATACTGTATATTGGTATGTAATTAGTGATTAAAATAAGCAGATTACTATAACATAATAAATGTAATCAGTAAACATGAAATAATAGAAATTTAATGAAATAAATGTGTGAAAATAAAGTAAAACAATATGGCCACTGAGGTTTCGGCACCAACATAGAATTATTTAATATACATATACTTAATATAACAATGCAATAATATAGTATAACATATAATATAATATAATAGGTCTATGATCGCCCCCTAGTCTTCTCCTTCGGCATACTGTATCTGTACATTATTGCCACTGACTGGACTTGACTACTTGCGCCATCTATGAAAGTTCACATCTGTTTTATTTAGGGTACTCAATTTTATAGTTTGAATTTTTGTTTGAATTTGGGGCGAAAAAAGTTCTAACCGACTGTTCAGCAAAAGAACTGTTTGATAGAAGAGACGTTTAAAATGGAGGGTCCATTGTATATTGAACATCTGATCCCTACTGTGGTTGCAACTCAATTATGATGATTAAAATAACCATTAAGGTCAATTTAATATAACTGACTTCACAGAAGTCAACTGAACTCCTCAGTCATAGAGGATTTTACATTTTGATTAGCTGGCACGCTTTCTATAATAATGTCAGTCTATTTTGACTTTAGTAAAAAGTACCCTTATTTTGAGCTATGGAAATTGTGCCCACTCACAACATTTCCACCTAAAAATGTTTTGGCTAGCACAAATCACAAGTATGTGTAAGATCGAATGAACAGAAGAACACAATATGTACAACAAAGTGAGCATGTTCTCACCTTTAGCTGAGGATAAATGCATCTGATCATGGAAAGGTTCAGTGCATTGAGGGCTTTAGGTCGGTTCAGTGTGATCACGCCTGCATTCCCTACTCGCTCCAACAGCACCTCAGAAGCTGCACTACTACTCATCTGGAGAAAACCAAATAAACCATGATCTCATTCTTTAGAGTAACTTCAAGTTTAATTGGCAACCAGAGTAAGATCAGTATTTGCACTTACCATGTGTCCGTGTATCCTGTGCAGCCTGTAAGCAGATCTCAGGCTTAAGGTGTAGGAGAGAAAAAAAAGAGTGTAAATTATAACCCCAATACCAAAATTTATTTAAAAGTATTAATGACAGGTTTAATAACTGCATTATGTTCTGTGAAACAGGGCCCTGATTAAAACGGATATTGACCACACAATACCATAGAGACACAGAATTTTAGGCTACAGTAATGTAAGTGTAAAACGTATTTTCATCAGAAAACTGTGAGCCAATGATATGCAAATGCTTGATATTGCTGAAAACACGAGTGATTAGTGAGTGACTGAAATAACTGATATTTTTGTTTGATGGAAGCTAAAACTGCAGAAAATGATCAGAAATGAATAAATGTGTGTATCTGCCTGTCTCTATGTGACTGTGGAACACTGATCCACTACAGTTCATTTACCTAAATGGTAAGATCCCATCATCATCATCTCCATGCTTTTAAGGAGTGTAACACAACGCAAATGTTTTCAGGCATTCAATCAGCTCACACTAACGCTGCATAATGACCTGCATAACCTTTTCAAACCAGAAGCTCTATTACGTGTCTCACTGCTGTACTACAACTAATGTATCTGACAAGGTCATTTATGGTTCATTTATAAAATGTATTACTAAGCTTAATATGCTCAATAAATAGGATCAAATAATCAGGTCATGGATATATTTGCAAAAAAGACATCACGTGTCACATAGCTGTTTACAGGTACACATAAAGGTACACCAATTCAACTGCTCATTCACACAAATACCTAATCAGTCAGCAACATGGTAGCAACTTGATGCATACAGATATTTCGATGAGGCTGGTCTGATTAATTCAAAACTAGACAAAATCTACTGGGATTTTCACGCACAGTTTGTAAAGTTTCAAAAGAATGGTAACTGGACTGTTATGGAACGTGAACGAGGGACTTAATGTCCACAAACTTTTAACCATTAGGGTTCCTAATCATTAAAGCCAACCAGTGCTACCACTGCTTGTTTTACTTAATCACAATCACGTCACGATTAAATAAGGTTCATTGCACACCGAGTTCTGTACAGCTATGTACTACACTTCTATCTGGCACTTGCAGAACCTCGGTTAAAAACCACATATACTACCGACCTGCCAGATCAATTCAGATCCCGCGCGGTCACTGCTGTTTCGACATACTACTTAGTACGTTAGTATGTGTTTTAAAACACAGCCAAAGTGTCACCTCTACTAGCTACTGGTCCTTACAATTGAGCACTAAAGCAGATCAAAACACGACACTGATTCAACTTACCTAAGGGCAGGTTTTAATATCCTTAAAGACATCGCTTACAATTATTATACTTGCCACTGCTACTTTTGCAAGCAAGCAGCTAGGCAAGTCAGCTAATCTTTCTAGTTTCAAATGACTCCCAGTGCCCTATATTAACACACTTTGTAGTGCATATTCAGAACTTGTACACACTAGCCGGTTCACTTCGTCTTCTTTGCTTTTTCACAGCCGTTAGCAAACGACGTTGGGTGCATTACCGCCACCGAGTGGTCAGCTATTGATCGGCTAACATTTTAACCTGTTAAAACAAATCAAATCTTCGCTCCAGCCGCTTCGGGAGCGCTGAACACCCAAAAAGTCAACCCCCTCCCACAAAACTGTACATTTAAAGGTACTTTTGAACTGTAACCCCACAGCTGTTTTTGGATCGGGAAAAATCCACAATTGCTTGGATTGTAAGACTAAATGTAAAATCACGCTGAAGTGGAGCCACAACGCCATCGCTTGGATCATACTATTTACGAAGCTAGGGACGCACGCTTTTACTTTACTGTTAAACTGTTATGATTAAACAATATACTTTATATGGTTTTAAGCTTTTATCAGCTTATCATTGAACAAACTTTAGAACAACAAGAATTGACTCATTGCTATTTTGTGGGTGCGGAGATTCAATTTATTGGGGCTTCAGCACCCCTAAAATGGTATGTATATGATGTGGCTCTCCACGTGGCTAGCGTTTATCATGTTAAATTACCAATGCGTAGTT
>JAUZST010016796.1:0-34092 GCA_034779995.1 Parotocinclus haroldoi
AGAGAGAGAGAGAGAGAGAGAGAGTGGAGGTGAAAACGACTGGAGAGAGAAACAGGGCAGTATGTATGTAGGTTCTCTGCCCATTGTTCTCGCTCTCTTCTGGTATCGAAAACCCTTAATCGATTGCAGCAAGGACGCCGTGGGATTTCGCTGTGCTTCGGCCTCTGCTCAACTGAACTGGCAGCGTTTTCATTCTAAAATGGAGAGATGTGTGGTGAGTCACAGTCTGGCGATCATACATGTAAAGTCTGGGTATAAGCTTCGTTCTGGCATGATTTTTTTAAATTTTCTTGATAGTTGACATTTGCGCGTTCGCTGCTGCTGATCAAATGCTTTTTTATGGTTGATTCGATTGTGAAGAAACGCGCCTAATGTTGGTCTGTGTTATGCTCAACATGACCCTCGTTTAATACGTTAGATGGGTTAGTTATGACATGATAACTGTATATCTGCGCCATAGCACTCCGCGCTCCCAAACATAACGGTAACGTGACATATGCCTATCGTTTGCTGTGCCGCACGTTTCGATGTGCCGTAGAGGTCGAGTGGGCATTCTGTTCTAAATCTGAAGTGCTGTGCTCTGCACCAGGTCAAATATTCAGCGCGAATGTAAGCACATAAACGTGAAGTAATCAGCCAAGCTTTCTGTTATCAGTTCACCGCTTGTGCTCGGCACCAGGTCTTGGAATGTAGCAACCCAATTAAGAGGAGGCGACAACTGATGCGCTGGAATGTCACACAGATTATAATTTCAATTGGAGGTTCAGTTGCTATTTTTAGACTGAACGAGTGCTTTAAGGCCTGTGATCTGAATGCGTGCTTACCCTGGAGGACTGGACCGGTCGGGTGTGACACGCTACGTTCTATACTATTGGGTTAACGTACGGCAGCATGGAAACGGTCACTACTGTGAACAGACAATATGCTACTGATACAGTTATACAAATAACAGAGATGTTACATACTGTAACTGTAACAACACACAAAGGTGGGCAAATGTTGTGTACCGACATGTGGCACCAACATGCATATGTACCAACACATATACACAGACGATGAGCTTGTAGCGTTGTTTAGTACAGATGACAGGGGAATATTGTTAGTCTGCACGGTGAGGGTGCAGATATAGCTTACATTTATACAGTTTGTACATTTATACATATTTCATTACAGACTCACTGTCGTTTATTGTCAGATATGTCTGCATATCAATGTTACAAGCCTATTATTTAAAAGAATAAAATGTAGATTGGCATTTAAACGCGCCTTTCAAATAAATTGCCCAGGTACCTTAATAACCGTTGCCGCACAGTTCCTGTCTGTTTGCGTTACATAACAGCGACGCGTTAAAGGTCTGAATCAATACAGACTACACGCACAGAAGATGATGCTAAAGTCACGTAGCAGGTCAGAATATTGTTCCTGAAAGCTGTTTTCATTTGCCATGTGTCTGCGCTGAGATGTTCCTATATGGGATGTACATATGGTGCGGTTTTTGCATTTGTAAACGAACCACATTTTTAGTGATGATGAATGTTTACATACTAGGCCCATACTATGTGATAGCGTATAACAAAACATTTTTTCCGAAAATGTCTAAAATATATATTGAAAAAAGAAATAAATGGTTAAAGGCCATTATAGTTTTGCTTGAAAGCGTGTGAAACTACATAAATATGATATAACACTGCATATAACACTACTTTTGTCATACAATTCCTAAAGTGGATAAATGGAACCGAATTATAGGAATGAGACAAAAGTAGCCTATTATACTTGGTCATTGGTGAGGAAATTATCCAATAGGCTAATACATATGATATACGAGTTGCAAAATATGTCAACCTCCGGGATTAGCAGTTAATTTGAAGGTAAAATTAGAGGCAGTCATTTCCAATCAGTACCTATTGCTAATACTAACAAGTTTACTGCAACTGAGCCACTACAAATTGCCATCATTGGTAGAAAGTGAGTATGATATGATTTGCCTCAGATCTCACATTTTCTGTTTTTCTTGTGCACAGGCCCAGATATCATGAGGGTTCATGCAAACTAAGTGTCACTTCATTCCACTTAAAAATTGAGATTCGGTCCAGTTAGGAAGAACAGCAAGAGCATTTTCCAAAATCCCCTACAGACCCGCTGGTATAAATGACTGGTGCAGCAAGACAAGTCAGGGTTGGGGTGCAAAGCAGAACCCACACAGGTATGTAAAACTGTTGAATTATCATCTGCAACATTGTTATGCAGTATATAAAGTGTCTTGCATAAATATTCACCCCCCTGAGCTTTTACTACTTACTTACTACTGCAATTAGGACTATAATAACAGTTAATAGAGTTGTTTAACATGTGACAGGAAAAAAAGAATGAAAGTGTTTACTTTCACTATTGTGACACAAAGGTCAAACAAAAAGCAGAAATCTGGTATTTTGTTAATAGATAGAGTCGAATAACAGTTAACAGCTGTTGAGTTGAGTAACAGTTTAAGGATACTTTTTTAAAACCACGTACTGATACCAACATTGTTTCGATAGCTTCTTGTGGAAAAATTCAGGCCGACGGATATTTATGCAAGGCACAGTGATGTATAGTAGTATTCCATATTTTACAATAATGTTATAGTGTACTGGTTCCAGTATAATTCAGAGTTGAGCCTTATGCAACTACAAAGTAAACACAACACTATATGGTATATGTGTAAAATTATAGTTATTAAGTTACACAGGAAAAAAATATAATATGGTGAATACATTTATTTTACTCTATTATTTATAATAAGTTGCTGCTGGTGTTTCAGTCCTCTTCATCTTTCTTTCCTCAGAAGCTGTAAACTAATTGTAACTCATATTGACAGTTAACGCAATTATTTTATTTAATACACACTAGTTTCTTTTTACTGTTGTTAATCGTATATCTCCTGTTCATTCTTCAATCCTTACATATAGAATGTCCTGGTTTAATGGCTTCCTAGTGGCCAGAGCAGATGAGCGCAAGACAGCGTGGGGTGAACGCAATGGAAAGAAAAAGGCCAAGCGTGCGGGCAGCTCATCATTTTGCAGCCCACGCTACATGAGCTGCCTTCGTGACGTGGAAGTTATGGATCCCCCTTCTCAGCCTACCCACCTTCCCATACACTGGGCTGGGAAAGGAAGTGGTGGAGGTAGAACAGGAGCAGGCAGGAGCTTCGCCACTCGCTGTGGCTGGCAGGAAGACCATTATGGTAAAAGAGGAGGTGGTGGGGAAAGTGTTGCCCTTAAGTCAGTGGACCTGGGCTTTGAGGACGGCGACTCCAAAAGCAAAAAATGTGATGGTTCTGGGTTTGAGTCTCCAGCTGATGCCCCGACCTCTGCAGCTGAGTGCTGGCAACGTGTGGCATTGGTATTCCAGTCCAAGAAGTTCCGTTCTCGCAAACTGGAGCGCCTTTACCAACGCTACTTCTTCCGCCTGAATCAGAGCTCACTGACTATGCTAATGGGTGTGCTGGTGCTGGTGTGTGGTGTAATGCTTGCCTTCCATTGCGCACACAGGCCACCTGACCCAGTCTATGCTGCTATTCTCTCAGTGGCTATGGCACTTTTCCTGGCTCTCATGGTCGTGTGCAACCGTAATGGCTTCCACCAAGACTACATGTGGATAGTGAGCTATCTGGTGATTGGTGTGCTGCTTGTTGTTCAGGTGTTTGGTATTCTAATGGTGGAGCCACGCAGTGCTTCAGAGGGCATCTGGTGCTCTGTGTTTTTCATATACATTATCTACACGCTGCTGCCTGTACGCATGCGTGCTGCCGTGTTTAGTGGAATTGTGCTCCCCTCTGTACATCTGCTTGTCACGTGGAGGGTGAATCAGGAGGATAATTTCCTCTGGAAGCAGGTAGGCTCCTGTTTACTTATATTATAACAATTATTTCTCATATTCACCTTATGAGGATTTATCAAGGTATCCTAGTCTGACCTGCATGTACAATGTACATTTATCATAAAGCTAGCTAGCGCTATACTGTTGCTTTTGCTAATTTTATTAAATTATATCATTAATATTTGTGTTGTTTCACATATTGCTCATCCTCAGTTATTTGTATTGTTTATTATGTTTTACCTGTTTGTTAAAACACACTACTGGCTATAATAAAATCACAATTTGCCTAATTTCCAATGCATTTAAAGCCAGTAAAAAATGCATCTCAACTATTGGCAGTGGTTAGCACCATCTCCTCAAAGCAAGATGGTTCTGGGTTCAATCCCAGGGACGAGCAGCCTGGATCCTTTCTGTGTGGGGCTTGCATTCCCTCCCCGTTTCCATGTGGGTTTTCTCTGGGTACTCTGGTTCCCTACTGCAGTCCAAAGACATGCTTGCGTTAATCGATTACACTAAATTGACTAACTTGTGCTAAGTTTGTGGGTGTGTGAATGTCTGTACCCAGCGATTGATTGGCACCCTGTCTAGGGTTGTTCCTGCCTTGCGCCCTGTAAAGAAAAAGTGAATGAATTAAAGGTTTATTGAGGTTGTTACCTACACTCAGTGAGCACAGTCTCACATTGAGCACTATATTAGGAACACCTGTATACTCTTGCAATTATCAAATTAACCAATTGTGTGGTAGCAATGCAGTGCATAAACTCATGCAGATATGGGGTTGTAGCTTCAGGTAATGTCAACATCAACTACCAGAAAGGGAAAAGTGTGATTTTGACTGTGGCATGATTGACGGTTTGGTTTGGTTATTCCTTTAATTGCTGATCCCCTGGGATTTTCACATGCAACAGTCTCTACAGCTTACTCAGAGTAGTTTTGTGGACAGAAACATCATATAGATGAGGGAGGTCAACAGAGAATGGTCAGGATCTTTTGAGCTGTCAGAAAACTAGAGACAGATGGGCTACAACAGCAACAACCCATGTAGGGTTAAATTCTGTCAGCCAGGAACAGAAATGGGGCTCCAATGGGCACAGGATCACCAGGCTGTTTTGGTAGTACAGTATTATCATAATATTTCTAATAAAGTGCTCAGTAAATGTATATTTAAAGTGTGTATTAATTTATGTACTTATCCTTGTGGTAACAGATATTTTGATTTTCTATTAAGTTATTAATATTAAGATTATTAACTTATTAATATTAAGATAAATGTAATCAATATTGAATAATTTGATTGAAGATAATGCATTTTGTTGAGTGTGCTAAATAAACCAAATTTGAGGGCACTTTTCGCACCAACCCCTGGCCAGCTGAAGCAAAATAAAAATCAATACCCATCCAAAAGTAAAACCTCTGGAATTTCTCACTTATTAAGTATTAAAAGTATTAAAGTATTAAAAAACATTAATACTTATTAATCTCAACCAGCCATAGCTCAACACCTTCAAGAAGCACTGCGCCTGATTGACATTATGAGTAAAAGTTTGCTTTTGCACCATGTTTTTGAGAAGCATTCAGAAAAAAAAGGTCAAGAATGATGAAAAGCACAGAAAATTGACCCAGTTCGACTTTTGTTTTGAAAAACTTGCCTTTGCAGAAGCACACAAAGCTGATCTTCAAAATTTGCCTTTTGATCATCATCATCTATCTAAACATGGTAAAGTTCTGCATGCTGAACTAATCCATTTAATCCAAACAGCCAGTCCAGTGATGGGATGCAAATGTCTCAAATTTAAAAGTCATAACTTGGTCAATTCTTGAAGTTTTGTAAAGTTCACTAAGTCTCTAGATTTTAGATAAAATTAAGATCAATTGACATTTTTGTGAGGAAAAAAACTGTTGTGAGAACCCCTCACACATATTTTAAATAATGCTTACTCCACTGCTCTCTCATCTAAACTACAAATAAAGACTGGCCCTCCCAATTACTATATGCAGTTTTTACAGAGTTGCAGCAATTTGAAGTTGTAATGTGCTGTATTGTTGTGATGATCCTAAAACCATTTGGCTTATATAACAATGCAGCTACAAAGTCTGCAACAGACAAAGGATTTATTTGGATTTGCATTGCTTTATACTAGTAGACAAGTCTTTGTAAGGAGTAATGCAGCTGTAAGCTGTTTAACGCTACTGTCAATATATTTTGTACAGAATTTTTGAAACATGCATTTTGCTATGCATTAAAACATCTAAGCTACGAATAAAATAAGCACATTTATTAATACATTACTGATTTATATAAAGGTAGATATGGTGCCTGCGGTGGTTGGTACAGTGGTGCAGTGGTTAGCATGTTTGCTTGCTCCAGTGTCCTGGTTCAATCCTGACCTCTGTCTCTAAGTGTGTACTTTGCATGTTCTCCATGTGTCCGTGTTGCTTTATTCCCATTTCTTCCTGCATTCCAAAGACATGCACATTAGGCAATTTTTTGTTTCTAAAGAGCCATTAGAGTGTGAGCAACCATGTGTCTTTTATTAGCTTAATCCCCGACCAGGATTAATTAAAAATATATTTTAAAATGAATGAGTTATCAAAATACAATATATCTTACGATCTGGTCCGAGAATTAGAAATTCTTTGTTATATATTATTAATAAATATACTGTATATAACCTATGTGCTTTAATAGAGGCTGTATATTATTAGCTTATGTCCTTTACATTATACCTATTTAGATAAATTTAAAACAAGCCAAGAATAGACTCCATATTGATCACTTAGAATAATCTTACAATCTTAGTGGGAGCATACACTTTATTTTGTGTCAAGTATTCAGTGCAAGCTTTGGTCAAGCTCTCTGTCTGTGTTGTTGCACACTGAGCCAAAAGCTTGTGGCAGTGTGAAAGTCAGTGAGCAGAACCCCCCAAAGGGACAGTCCTTCATGAGAATATCCGTAACATGCACAGCATTGTCACCAATGTTTCTGTGCTCTCACACAAGAAACACTTTGTACTTAAGTCTAGCGTGTGAACAGGGAGTGTGTGTACAGTGGGGAAAATAAGTATTGCAACTGCAGATTTTGCAAGTTTTCCCAACTACAAAGAATAGAGAGGTCTGTCATTTTTATTTTTAGGTACATTTCAACTGAAACAGAATAAAAAACAATTCACACCGTATGATTTTTAAATAGCTAATTTGTATTTTATTGTATAACTTTAGTGTAAATTTGATGCAATAGAAAAACAGAACTTTGTTTGCAAATACAGAGATCAGGCATTTCCTGTAGTTCTTGACCATGTTTGCACACACTGCAGCAGGGATTTTGGACTACTCCTCCATACAGATATTCTCCAGATCTTTCAGGTTTTGGGGCTGTTGCTGGGAAGCATTAAGTTTCAGCTCCCTTTAAAGATTTTCTACTGGTTTCAGGTCTGGAGACTGACTAGTCCACTTCTGGACCATGAAATGCTTCTTACTGAGCCACTCCTTAGATGCCCTGACTGTGTGTGTTGGGTTGTTGTCATGCTGGGTTCCAAAAAGTATGTTTCCATCCCCATGCTTCACGGTTGGGACAGCGTTCTTGGGGTTGTACTCCTTTTTCTTCCTCCATATATGGCAAATGGAGTTCATACCAAAATCTCTATTTTGGTCTCATCTGACCACATGACCTTCTTCCATGCCTCCTCCTCCTTCAGCTTACTCCCCATCATGTGCTGTGTAACTTTTCACTTCCAGTAACAGTTTTAAGGTTTGATGCACAGTCCTGTCATGCAGACCAGGGGTGTTTGATTGAGTGGAAATGAATATTGGGTTCATTTAATGCTGAATCTGTGCCATAGATTTAAACTTTCTGATTCCGTTTAAATTGCTCTTTTGGCCTTCATTTACCCAGCACATCTGGAAGCTAAATTAAACAAATAACAACAGCAAAATACAGATGGGAGTCTGTTTGCTGTTCCATTTTCAGAGTTATGCCATGTTCCTGAATAAGATTTAGCAGTAGAGCAAGTTGTTTTGTATTTTTTTGTATTTCGTTGTTTTGAGGGCTGTAAAACCAGTCCGGTGTCTTACCTGTCCCAGTCCCTGATCTAAATACATATTGTTTGTGTGTTGCTTGAAATAATTTACCATCTTTTAATTTAATTATTACATTTTTCTGTACACTCGTCAATTTCATAACTACTAAAACAGCTGAGTACCGTTATCTGTTTAATTTATTCAGCTGAATGGAAACATTTAACTGGATTTTTTGTTTGTTAATTTAAAACATACATTGGAATTAGCCACCTGTAGAGGGAAACCTGACGATTAACCAACAGAATATTAAGAAAGTATTCGATGTGTAAGTTTGCATTTTAAACATTGCGGGCATAAGAAGCACAAGAATGGATTTTTCTGCAGCATTTGAGAGAGTACACTTCTAATTTGGGATACTCAAGGACACCGAGCAGGCCTAAGCTTTTACAACTTCATTTACAGTTATGTCATTTAGCAGATGACCTTATCCAGAGTGACTTACAATTAATACAGTTTTACACTTCAAGCAACATTGGGGTAAGCTCCTTGCTCAAGCACCCAGCTGTGGCAGAGGTGGGATTTTTGGAGGTGGGAACCCTTGATCTTCTGGTCCATTGTCCCTAGTGTGACCCATTGCAGGGCACACATACACACGCTGTGATATGCTGGAGAGACCAGTAGACCCAATTTATAGCTTTGTACAGTGAGAAGAAACTGAAGTAGCCAGAGAAACCCCACATGAGAGAACTAGGAGTACAGGCACAGACCAGAAATTTGGGCTCTCTGGTGCCATGAGGTGTCAGCGCTGTCCACTTGAACCGCAGTGCCTCTCAAACACTTTTGTGTCACATTCCGTAAAAATATGAAAGTAATTTTTGTGTAGCACAGCTAAGGCAAACCATGGTGAACGTGGGTATTTTACTGTCTGTTTTAATATGGACAATGCTATCAGTAGTATGGACAACAAACCTAGAGGTAAATAATTTTGTCTTGTGCATTAATATTTCTCTGTAATGCAACATTCCAGAACTGTTGCCCTGTTCCTTTTGATTGTTGCTCATTCTCATTCTCAGAAAAGATAAACCATTACAAGGAGACTTTCATTTGGAGAACAAAAAGTTTTAGTTAGCAGAAAATGTCAGTTGTATGTATGTTAAGCGGAGACTATACAATGGTGCTCGAAAGTTTGTGAACCCTTTAGAATTTTCTGTATTTCTGATTTCTGTATTTGGGACACAAGTCTTAAAAGTAGATCAAGAGAACTCAGTTAAACAAATGAGACAAAAAGAATATACTTGGTCATTTATTTATTGAGGAAAATGATCCAATATTACATATTTCTGAGTAGCAAATATATGTGAACCTCTAGGATTAGCAGTTAATTTGAAGGTGAAATCAGAGTCAGGTGTTTTCAATCAATGGGTTGACAATCAGGTGTGAGTGGGCAGCTTTTTTTATTTAAAGAACAGGAATCTATCAAAGTCTGCTCTTCACGGCACGTCTGTGGAAGTGTATCATGGCACGAACAAAGGAGATTTCTGAGGACCTCAGAAAAATAGTTGTTAATGCCCATCAGGCTGGAAAAGGATATAAAACCATCTCTAAAGAGTTTGGACTCCACCAATCCACACATTGGCTAATGTTCATGATTCCACTATCAGGAGAACACCGAACAACAATGGTGGGTTACAAGGAGAAAGCCACTTCTCTCTAAAAAGAACTTTGCTGCTTGTCTGCAGTCTGCTAAAGATCAGATGTACAAGCCAGAATGCTATTGGAAGAATGTTTTGTGGATGGATGAGAATATAACTTTGTGGTTTAAATGAAAAGCATTGTAACAATAGCTGTTTCATTTGTCACAGCTGAATATCTAATTGAGAGACTGTCCAGTCACACACACACTCATTGTTTACAGTGCAGTGATTAAATATAGGAGTCCATAATAAAACGTGAAAATTCAGTTTAATGTAGCAGAACTGCAGTAAACCAGTACTCTCAAAATAAATCATGTTGATGAAATAAATAAGTATAGTCAAAACTTTAATATGTGTTGATTGTGATTTTGTTGTGGACATGTTCAGACATGTATTAAATATAAATGGCTAAATATAGCTAAATCCAATACATTAAAATCTAACATTTTAAATGAACATATTAGATTTTAAGTCCTGAAATTGACAAAGGGAAGCTAATTAAACAAAGAAGACAAATATATTATAGTCGGAACAATGAATTCTGGATAGTACCAGTAAAGCAAAATGTCAGGACAACTGTTTGTCTGAAGCCATGGAGAAAGAAAATGAGCCCTTGCACACAAATAATTCTACCAATGAATTATTAAAGAATAATACATTTGATGTTTTGGAATTGGCCAAAAGTAAAAGTCCTGACCTTAATACAAAAGCAGTGTTGAAACCCACCAACATCCCACCACTGAAATGGTTCCTTGTGGAGCAATGTGCTAAAATATGTAGGACTTGTCAACAGTTACTAAAAACGTTTAGATGCATCACATTGTTCACATACTTTTGTCACTCACCTGTGTAATTTTTGATCATTTTTCTCAATAAAGAAACAACCAAGTATGAGTTCACAAACCTTCAGTCACCACTGGATAAATATATGTTATTGTTTCCATATCAGTTTCCATCTGCTTTTTTATTGAGCATCATAGTGGATGCTGTTATATTTCTGAAAGTTTCTGTAGGTTTTTGTCATTTTTTTTGTTTTGTTACTGTGAAGTAAATTAGCATAAACAGTGGCAGAATTAAAAGAGTACCTATTAAGTTGACATATGTGGTCTGGTTTGCCAGAGTCTGACTAACAATTAAAAACACTTATTTATAATTGGTCTGCCCTTGCATACTGAAATATAGTGATGTTGCATTCACATTATGGGGTTAAACTGTATATGAAATCATAAATATTTTATAATAAATATATGAATATAAATATATTAATATATAATATATATAATAATTTTATATAAACATTTTATAATACAATTATATAATTGGGAGTGTATTTGTGATGGATTGGCACCCTGTCTACATTTCGGCTCTTCCAGCTCTTCCATGGTCCTCTCCGGGATTAAGCGGAAAGTGAATGAATGAATACATGAATCATGCACTTTAGGCATAGCTTTATGACTGTAATACAGTATTTTCATCCAGGCAATTATTATTTTGGGTATAAAGTATTTAAAAGTTTGAACCAGTCTTTCTCGACCGCTTGAACTGGCATTGTGTCTTTTGTGATGTAATTGGTGACATCATTTTGCCCTCTGTTGCTTTTGTTGTGTGGCGTTTATGTTGCAGAATGGCTCTGCTAATGCTTGCTGTGTGTATTTTTGGGCTGGTACCCTGGTTGTCACTGGTAACATGACCTGATGATGCCCCTGGTTCTATGACTGCACCTGGTGCAGTAGTCTGTCCTACCTGGTTACATAGTGAATACATGAATTTTTAAGGCATGATTTTGTCTGTTTGTTTGACCAAGAGTGACATACTCGATAATGGCAGCTCACACATTGTTATAACAACAATTATGATATCTTTATTGGCGATGATACATCTTCCACACCCCTAGTTGCAATTACAGTATTGTGAGTGGCATCCTAAAGAAACAAATTTAATGCATTTAATTTACAATAATAATAGTAATTACATTTACAACAGTAATAGTATTTTCAGACTTTGTAATGTCTTACATAACATATATATTGATGTAATTTAACTTGAAAAAAACAATAAGAGCTCAAAAGGCACATACAGTGTTATATAGGACGGACATTGCTGTATACTGTTCATATTAAACAGTTGTATATTGTTATTGGGTGGTATTGGTATCAATCAAAGTTTCTTTTGCCACTGGCTGGTTTATAGATCAATTTGCTCTTCTCCGTATCACCAGAGGGCAGCACTTTGGCTCGGTCTTTCTATATGGAGTTTGCATGTCTGGTGGGTTTCTTTGGTCTGGTTTCCTCCCACAGTCCAAAGACATGTGTGTTGGGTCAGTTGGTGTCTCCCAAGTGTTCCTAATGTGTGAGTGTATGCCTACCCTGCGCCCAATGCCTCTGGTTAGGCACCTGCTCTCCCGCTGTCCGCCTCCACGATCAAACAGATAAACTTATTTTTGAGACAGTGACTAGCACTAGCAAAATTGTGTAACAAAGTATACTCATTTTTTGTGTCTACCCTTAATAATCTAATGAAAATGCTTCATATTCACTCTGCCCTATTCATTTATTTTTGATCAGTCCCTTATAGCTAAACGTTTCTCCCATGTAGTGGGCTTTCTGTCTAATTAATCTTTTCGGCCCACTGACCCAGTCTGTCGTTGTTTCTTTTGGATACTTACAATCCTTTGTGAGTACATTTCTTCTGCCAAGACAAATTTCCCATTTTGTCTAGTGTTATTCTTGTCACTTAAAATGTTTATCACCAAATCATAAAATGATTTTAACACTAGTTCTTAGCCCAGTTACAGACTAAAATATCTCAAATAAGAAATATTTGTTTGAGTTGTCTCAAAATGCAGTTAGTATTAAAAAATTTTATCTTTATATCTCAAATTTTAAATTTAATATTATTTATATCTTATCTTTATTTTGATTCTTCCACGAACTGTCTCTAAAACTACACAAAGCCACTGAGCCTTCAAACCCACAGAACTCTTGAAAGTATTTTGAAAACGAAACAACTTTATAGGTGTAAACATCTAACAGCTGATGCTGAAGTGGCACATGTCACACAACTGCAGATTTCAACATGAGGAAAACTTCTTGGATACAGTTGGTTGTGCCAGAGAAGTTTACTTCATGGAATAAAAAAGAGCAGTGGCATCTCTGGCACAGAATGTCTGGTGCACAAAACACACTGTATGGGCAGCATCCAACTCAAATGAAACTACACACAAACCTACTTTCAACACAAAGTGCATGATTAATTGACCAAGTACTGGGGGAGCAAAAAATAGAATGTTCCACTTCTTTGTGTTGGTAATGCAAATTTTTTTTTTAAAGATTTGTAAGTTGTTATTTTAAAATTTTAGATCAAATTAGATAGAAGCATTAGATAGAAAGTCAAAATTCTGACATACTGTTGCTTTTCTACTCTCTAGGTGGTTGAAATGGGCTTCTATACCCAACAGCTGTATTTTCAATCTTGAATTTTAAAACTCATTGTTGTTCTTCTTCTTGATCCTTCTATTCTTTGTAACTATAGGTCAAGTCTATGTTTCTAGTCTTTGGGCTATGTAAGAAGGTGTGCTAATGTTTCTGCATTTGATGTGACTTTAGAGGTTAGTGATGTATACTGGGTGGAGAAAACCTTAATGACCCTGCAGATCAGATCTTTTATGGTGTGAAACTATCAGAAAGCTTTCAATTATACAGCCCAATTTATCTTTCCTTGTAGACTCAGTGTCCAGTTATTTCCCTATTTTCCTGTAACTGATTAAATGTTATGTGCATATGAATTACCTCTATTAATGTCTGCTTGTTTGCTTATATTTAATGCACTACACTATACACTATAAAATGGTAATTCCACTTCTGGGAATTGTTAATTTTATATTCAAAATCACAGCTACTTTTAGATTGTTGTTCACATATAACCTATGTTTATTCCTGGACATGTCTGCATGATTTTACTTCTGGCGTACAGCTATTCCAGTGATGCACACTCTTTTCTTTTTCTGGTTCTCACCCTGTAAGATGCATTAACCATTTGTCAGCTGTGTGATTAAAGGCTTTGATCCAAGTCTCATTGAAAGCATTCGTAAGGGTTCCATTATTATATATGGGAAAAAAGACTCATGCCCCATCCCCTTAAGCTGTTCCATATAACAAGCTCTATCAGCAGTAAAACATCAGTGTCACTTGTGAATTTGTATCTGTTAGAAAAGCAGCACTGCACAGCTCCATAGTGCCCTAGTTGAATCCATGATGTCCACATTGATTTTCTCTGGATAGTCAGGTTTCCACCCGCACTGCAAAAGCATGCACTAGGTGCGTTGGTTACTCTAAACACAAACAAAGACTTTTTTATTCTAGTATGTTGCAAACAATGATGATTACACAGTGCGTTTACATGCAGTTTATAATGCAATAATGCAGAAAATCTGATTTGAGTAAACAGGAGGAAGGTGTTTACATGACTGAGGCTGTAGTTGGATTTCTACTAAAACCAGCTTCTTTGCAGCCATCCAGTATCATGACATAAACATCAAACTTTAATATAAAGTAATAAGGTTATTGATTTATAACTTCTTATACTAATTGTCAATTGGTCATGCAATTGCTCTGATTATATTCGGGTAACTGGTATGCATGCAACAAGTAATCCTACTTGCTGTAAAATGCAACTCTTTTTTTTATCTATTTTTTAATGTGATTTGTAGATCAGAGTATGCTATATACATGACCACATAAATAATACAGAGATATCTGCAGAAATGTGACTATGATTGAATTATATGATATAAATGCGCTCACTGAAGCAATATTGGAAGCAACTGGACAGAAGGTTGTGAAGGACTCTGCATTTATAGTATACTGTGCAACCAAGAAAAGCTAAAGCAATTAAGGGTAGGTTGAGGTGAAAATAGTTTTTTCTTTGGGTAGTCTGGTTCCTCCCACACTAGTTTATCTGCTCAATTGTTAAATTGCCAAGTGTGAGTGGGTTTGACTGGTATCATTATAGCCTTGTCACAGTAGCCACTGCTACTAATTTAACGTTAAATAAATAAAGAAATATTTCACGTGTCTGTAAAGCCTATGACAGTCCAGTGTGTTATTTTGTTCTTGGTGCTATGAATCCATAATTTAGTGTATACTCTACTACTATATGAAGATGTACAAAGCATCTGGACTAGGAGACACTGAGAATTGGTGTTGGGTATAAATTAAAATAAAAAATGGTGTTGGTTATAAATAAACTCTGACCAGGCAAATAGGAAAAGGTTTTATAGCTTTTAGTCTGTGCAGCAATGTAGAGTAAATAATACTAATTTTATCCATTGTAAATGTTTTTTATGTTACTATATTAGTTTGAGTCAATATCCAACATATGTTGTGAGCAGGGACACACGAAAACATGTTGTTCAGACCTATTCTAGTAATGCCATGTTTGCCAGGATAATGTAAATGACAAGCTTGCAGTCCTTCTGCCATATTGTCATATTGTGCAGAAAACTCAAAATAAGGATGCATGTGATAAGGCTTTTGTTACGGAATAGGAGGGAGGACCCAAGCATGCGGGAATGGGGATCGAACGACGTTCTAATAATAAAAGGCAGAGCAAAAGGCTCTCCAAGTTACAAAAACACAAAAAGGGGAAAACACGCAGCTGTAATGCATCCCAAATGGGAATGGCACCTACAGCGGATGTTGAAACCCTGGTATTTCCCTGACCGGCTACATTACCTCAGGGGTTTCCCCCTTACTCATCCGTCGGCAGTAAAAGCATCAGAATGTCACCGACTTAGGGTTGAAATGGATGCATACAAAATTGCAATCGCTGGCGTCTACATGTTGCGTCACAAACAAGAGACACAACTTAATGCATGTGACGACGTGATGCCGAACAACACTAAGACCTGCACTTAAGTAACAGGACCTCCAGGTGTTCGTCATCACATTGCCAATCAAACACGGGATTGCTCTGTAACTGCACTCGATGAGGACGGCGACGCGCATAAGCAGCACAAGGTAGGACTCCTAACAGCACCTCCAGGGACTGCTCCTAAGGGCCCAAGAGCAGCGTCTCGGTCACACTGGAACTCCAATATCAGGTTGGGGTCCAGAATGTGATGGGCAGGGACTCATGACTGCTCCTCTGGCCCATATCCCGCTCAGTCGACCAGGTACTGAGTGCTTCCCTGGAGCAGTCCGCAATCTAGCAGACAGTGGGCCGCGTAGGGCGTGGCACGCTGGGCGATACGTGGGCCCAGATGGGTGGCGGCAGAGCCCTTAGAACGGGGCAACCCGGTGGCGCTGTCTTTCGCCAATGAGAATGAAGTCGTGGGGGAAGGCAAGATTTGCCTGGCAGCCCGGGGGGGGGACTTCGGCATGTCACAGCACCGAGGTGGGACCTGGGTCAGGTTCCCCGGGGGACTCGCCCATGGGGCGGTGCGAAGGTCTTCCCCTTGCACGTAGACACGCCGAATGGCATGCGGGAGACCATCCACCGATGTCGATGGGTGAGTTATGAGCCCGCAGTTAAGGGTGACCCAGGACCACCTGCATGTGCGGATAGTGGGTCAACAGGAACAAGAGCAGTTATGCTGCCCCAATCTGAGGGTCAGAGGGCCCCATAGGAGCTGCTGGTCGTTGACCCCACAGACCAACATGGAGGTCGGAAGTCACTCCAGGGGTAACCCGAGGCGTCGGGCCAACCCCCAGTCGAGGAAGTTGGCAGCTGACCAAGAGTCCACACCGGCCCTTCAGAAAGGGGCGGTGATTGGGTACCTGATTGGTGCCTGTCACCGAGGCCTTGTCCCAGTGACACAACCTTAATTTGAGCAAGGTGCCTTTCTTGGGGGTCCTGATGGGGCCTGTGCTGCCTAGCTGCATGGACTCGGTCGAAGGAGATCGCTCAGGGATGGGGTCAGGACGAGGCCAGAGAAGGTCAAGATCACACGAGAGGGGCGGATATCTGCGTGTATCAGCCCACTGATGGACATGGTTGTCGAGAGAAGCCGAGAGCTGGTAAAAAGTGGAGATTGAGGCAGGAGGATCCCGAAAAGCAAGCTCGTCTTTAAGGACCTCGTTGAGGCCCCAAGGGAAAATGATGAGAAGTGGGGCCCCCTCCCATCCCGCCTCCCCCGCCAAGGTGCGAAACTCGACAACGTAGTCTGCCACAAGGCAGTCGCCGTGGGTGATCTCCATCAGGTGAGGTCCCACCTGGCTGCTACCCAAGGGATGAAGAAACGTCTCCCTAAGGGCTCGGAGGCGCTCTCGGGCCCTTTTTGTTCTCATACCGCGGTGGCCCATTCCAGGGAGAAGCTCCGGAACACCAGGGGGCGAGCCCAAGCGTGAGAGCGCTGAAGAAGCAGCCAACCGAACGGTGTGACGCTAAACGGAGGAGTGAGGCAAAGCCTAAGGAAACCCTAATATTTCCCTGATTGGCTACGTTACCTCAGGCGTTTTCCCCTTCCGTCGGCAATAAAAACCGGGATGTCACCTGGGATGTCACCGACTAAACGTTGAAATAGACGCATACAAAATTCCGATCGCTGGCTGCGTGTTGAGTCGCAAACGAGAGACACAACGTAGTGCGCATGATGACGTGAAGCCGAACAACGCTAAGACCCACACTTAAGTAACGGGACCTCCAGGTGTTCGTCATCACGTCGCCAATCAAACACGGGATATAAACTGTTTTACCGATTGCTCTGTAACTGCACTTGATGAGGACGGTGACTCGCACGGGAGCGCGAGGTAGGATTCCTAACAGCTTTCTCTTGATTATGCTATAGACATATACACTCAGGGATCATTTTATTAGATACACCTCCTTGTTTCTTCACTCACTGTCCGTTTTATTTATTCCATTTACCAAATAGAAACCTATTGTATCTCTGTATGTTTTTGTCACCTTTACTCCTTTACACCTTAATGGTGCAGGACCACCACAAATAGGGTAGTGGATCATATTTTTGTTAATTTTGCACTGACAATGGTCATGTGTTAGTGTGTTTTTTATGAGTGGATCGGATAGTGCTGCTGGGGTTTTTTCCAAATGTGTGTGTTCTCACTGTGTGCTCTATGTCCGGGACAGTAGATTATCTGATTTTGCACAGTTTGTGTTAGTCATCCTCTAGTCCTTCATCAGTGCTCACAGGATGCTGCCTACATGATGCTGGTAGCTGGACATTTTATAGCTGGAATATCTTCAGTCCAGCAGTGACACTGAGATGTGAAAAAACTTGAGCAGCACTACGGTGTCTAATTCACTCATACCAGCACAACACACTACCACAACCGTCACCCAAACAGTACCTGATCTATAGTGGTTCTTTCGGGGTCTTGGCCATTAGAGAACAGAGTAAAAGGAGCTAACAAAGTATGTTGAAAAACAGTTTTTTACTACAGTCTGTAATTCTAGAACCACAGAGTGCTTCTATTTTGGTATGTAGAACTGACAGGTTTAGGTGACTGGATGATGCAATAGAATATCAACGATGAGTAAGGCATAATCGAAAATGTAGTTTGTTTTTGTTGCTGGCATGAAGTTACCTTTAGTGTCTTGATAGACTAAACAAGTTTTATGTTTTGTGAGCTATGTGAATATGTACTGATGAGTCATGGCTGATCCAGCTTTTCAACAAAGCAAAGCTCTAAACAGTCACACATATTGCCTTAAGGTAACGCACCCACCTTCCATGCTCACCCCCATTTGAGCCCCCAAAACTCTCATCATGACAAATAAAATCAGTTTAAATTATTTACCAAGCACCCTTAAAGGGGTAAAAGGGCATATTACAGTAGTCTTTTGTTTGGCTCAAGGGCCTAGGAGTGGGAAATAGTCAGAACCAGATTTATACTCACAATCAGTTGATTAGTCTTCCAGAGCCATAACCTCTTAGACATCACTAATCATAAAGCAGGTGGATGGGACATGTTTGTGACAGGATCTGTGCCATGTAAAACGAATTTAACTATAGCTTAGCCAATATCCAATAGTAAGTTATAGCAAAGGAAGTTATCTAATTGATTGTGGTGAAGTGTGGAGTGTTAGGTGGGGAGGTTATCGGATATCATGAAATTTTGACAACAAAATACTCAAAATGCACATTATTGTTTAAAGTAACCACTGTATGCAGGTTTATGCAGACCATTACCTTTACCATTGCCATCATTACCTTTACCATTATATCAGCAAGTAAACAGTAGTTTGTCTTGTGTAGAACTGCTGACCTGCATTGGCAAAGATGGGCTTTATGATCCCTTATCGTTATCAACTTGTACATGGCTGTTTAGATAAAATCAGTTGTATGAGATAAGTATAAGTTATGTATGTGATAAGGGGGAACAAGAATATTTAAAACAGTAAACAAGGTAAAAAATGATGTAAGTTTGATGGTCTATTGTACTTATTTACTTCTAGATCTTACTTTCTCTTTTCACTTATTGTTTGAATGTTAGTTTCTGTGCTGTGTTCTTTTCTGTTCCTCAGTTGTGCTTTCTGTCAACCCCACAGACTGTCTTCTGTCACACCAGCTGGAGAGTAACAATGCACACATGCATCCAATAGGATCCTCTGTTTATAATAGCTGACACCCTCTCTCAGGATTCTGTATTCTTAGCTTAGTGAGAAATATTTGTCTTTGTTTCAGAATTTTAAAACAGTTGTTCTATGTTTCAGGGAGGGGGTAGGTGGGGTCAAATATGCTTTCTTGTGAGGAAAATATATAGGTCCTTTATATAGGCTCCCTTGCTCATTGTCTTGCTGTGCGTATATATGAGTTGTAACTCATTGTTGTTTGATTATGTATCACCACATTACTAAGTTCAACGTTATGGCTAAGTGAGGCCAGCATTGGAGTCTGAAACATTGCAATTCAGAAGTAATAACATTATTGATCTGTAAACTGTGAGTTGTTCTGCCCTAGTATTTCTAAAACATTCTGAGGTTAATTATTAAATATTCAATATTATAAATATTATATACGTAGTTCATTTGATTTGGAAATAAGACTTTGGGTACAATCGATTACAAATAACTGTCTTTAGCCATAGACACAGGAAAATACCTTTAAAATCAGTTCTAAGTTTTCTTGCTCTGTATATAGCAATATTAATTTATTGCAATTCATTTTTAAATAATTCTGTTGACGTTTCAGTATATCTTTAAACTACTTAACGACATACCTTTCTATATTTTGCCAATATGTGAGTTATCTCTACACCTGAAAACTTTCCTTCCAACTTTCCATTTTCATTGTGATTAAGCTAATTAACCAAAAGGAGAATTATTTGCAATCCTTATCATAACATGCTTACTAGATATTATGTTTAGAATAGTAAGAAAATTGTTAGTGGTATATTAATTTACCATAATAATAGTACCGGAGTATGTGGTTAGAAACACATCCATATTTGTATTTGGCATTGCTTTAACTACTGCTTTTGTTGCTTGTTTCATTCTGATTTCTTCACAGAGGGTTTACTCTTGTTTTTTAGCTATTTATCTTTTGTCGCTGGGGAGTTTATGCAACACAACTATAATTTTCAACATGAAAGTTTTGGAGCCTTAACTACTCACCAGTAACTGGGAAAATTGCTTTGTTGACTCCCTCACACTAAACAAACAGCACGATGGGCATGAGAGATGTGTGTTTTATGCACAGATTAAATGGTCACACTGAAAATCATTGAGCTCTTCAATGCATACCCTTCCATTAAAATGATGTCAAAAATTATAAGGTTCTAGCTATTCTTGATTGTATACACTTGTTAACCTTGAGTAAAGCTGAAATAGTCAAACCCACCGATTAGAAGATGTGCTTACATATTTTGGCTATGTAGTGTCTATGATGTCAATTAAAATTTACCTTGAGGTGGGTCAGAATGTAAAATGGAAAATAACATTCCATTCCTGCATTTCGGACCTGCAACACTTTAATTAAGGCCTAGTAATCAGGTAAAGAAACTAAATAATATTGTGTGAACAAAAGATTGAGAATGCTCTAACATGAGTACGCAGCCCTCATGTGTGTCCTGCAGACAGGAAGTATGCCCCTCCCTCCTACCTATGCTTAAATCTCTCTTTGCTCTGGTCATCCTGGTCATTTGCTCATGTCTGTTTCTGGCATCTCGCTTCTGTTGGGAATGCACCCTGACATTTACTCTTTGTGGTAACTTGTAATACCTGTGCTCAAAGAAAGATGCCCATGGTCCCATATTGCACTCGATTTTGTTACAGATCTGCCATGCTCTCGGGGCTTTTGTTTTTTCTCACAGTTTTCCAGACCACAGAACATCTCTTCCAGAATGTTTTCCACAGTTTTGGCATTCCTAAGGCCACCTCTTCTGCTTGGCAGGCTTTTAAATGAATGTTTGGGAATTCTGTGAGTTCACTTCCAGCATCCAACAGTGTGTGCACTCAAACCTAGAGCTGAAGAAGTCCACTGTCCACACAATCCTCAGGACACACTCCCTGTCAGTGTATTCTCTTATATCCTCTACCCTTTATCCATTGGGAACCAATTATATAGGTCCATTTAAGATAATCAAGAAGATTAATAGTGTTACATACAGATTCTCCTTACCATTTCTCATTCTTTCCACATTTCACATTTAAACCCATGGTACCTGGTCTGCTGGCAGCCCCCTTTCCTTCAATACAACCACCACATGTGGAGGTGGTTTGTGCACCAGCCTATATGGTCCATTGACTACTGGTCTCCCGGCGGCGTTTTCTCTCGTCTCCAATATCTTGGAAGGGATATGGCCCTGAAGACTGCTGCTGGGTAGAGGCCAAAGATATCCTAGACCCACTCCTCATCTTCAATTTCCACTTGGCCCATCCTGATTGCCTAGATTCATGGCGCTGTGGCCATCCTTGCAAGTCCACACCAATTTCTCACCCCGTGAACAGGATTTTGCAATACATGGCCCCATTCACCTTCCTGTTGATGCAGTGAAGTTGGCCTGTACCCTTAGAAAAACACCCTCAAAACATAATACTTCCACCACCATGCTTGACAGTGGGGATGTTTTTCCTTCCTCCAAACAGTTCGAGTTGAGTTGAGGCCAAGAAGCTCATTTTTGGTCTCATCTGACCACAGCACCTTTTCCCAGTCTCTTTCAGAGTCATTATTATATTCATTTTCAAACTTGAAGTGGGCCTGGACATGAGCCTTCTTGAACAGAGTAACCTTGCATGTACTGCAAGATTTTAAACCATTACGTCTTAGTGTATTACCAATGTTTTTTGGGATACTGTGGTCCCAGCTGCCTTGAGATCATTAACCAACTCCTCCAGTATAGTTCTTTGCTGATTTTTAACCTTTCTCACGATCAATGAGACTCCACAAGGTGATAACCTACATGGAGCTCCAGGTTTTGGTCGATTGACAGTGATGTTGTCCTTCTTCCACTTCCGAATAATTGCAACAGTTGTCACCTTCTCATACAGCTTTTTACTTATGGTTTTGTAGCCCATTCCAGCTTTGTGTAGGTCAACAATTTTGTTCCTGACATTTTTAGACAGCTCTTTAGTCTTGCCCATGGTGAAGATGTTGGAGTGTCACTGAATCTATTGGCAGGTGGCCTTTTATACAGGTGACAATTTGGGATAGGGATGGGATTTTGTCACTCATGCAGGTAATGATTTCACTGAGGTAAAGGGGTGTCAGTGGTCTGTGGAAGCCAACATTTTGTTTTTAAAGGTTTTTAGGGGATCAAATACATATGTCCCTCAATGAAATGTAAATTATTTTTTATTTAAATTTGATTACATTTTCTAGATTTTCCTTTTGATATTCCTTCTCTCACTGTAAAGGAAGCTACCATAAAAATCATAGACTGTTTAATTATTTGTCAGAGTACAAACTTTCAAAATCAGTGGGGGATCAAATACTTATTTCCTAAACTGTAGAGTGGAAAAACATGAGATGTAGAAGATAACTAGACTCTTATTTGGCTTCAGCCAAGTGGTTGTGTATCCGTCATTTAGAAAGAACAAAGGCTTTGTATCAGCAATGGTAGGAGCAAATTCTAGATAATTATATATATATATATATATATATAGATAGATAGATAATTATATATAATTTAGATGTGTGACAAAAACAAGATAGGGAAAGGTGCTATGTGTAGATTTCAGTGTTCTTGCAATGTGAGGTCAATGTGATCTGGTCAGTTTTCTGCTTTACAGATAAACAATCTGTTTAATGTATAGTCTGAAATGGTGTCTCTACTGAAATCCATATTTGTTACTGGAACATTGCATTGAACCCTAAAGACCTGTTGGAATAAGAGTTTAGTATGTGTCTCCTACTTTTCTCACGTTCTGCCTCTCTCTCAGTTTGCTGTTTTCCTCGCCTTCCAGCTTGTATGGGCTTATCTGTAGGCCAGCAGGCTAAGGGGTTGATGACACTGCATATTTTAGTCAACCCAGGAAATGGAAATAGAAGACTGCATTGTGACAGCAAAAAAACAGCAAAAGTCCTTAGGTGGAAATGGTACTTTTTATGTACGTCCCTCTATATCTTATTTTGTTGCAAAGTAATAAAGTTGAGTGTTTAAAGCTCTTTAGGCTTCCCACATGAACTGAATTTGGTAAAATCACTGTGCTGTTTGTCCCACTGCTACATGCTGCACAAGTTAATGACTGAAACATAATCGGTTATGACCATTCGTTTATGAGGGCTATAAAATATAAAAAAACTGATTTTGCTCACTCATTCGCATCTCGAATGAGTGATATTTGTGATTGTAGTAAAAGAACATTTGTTGCATTTGAGTCTGTCATTGGGAACTGAGCGGCATCCTAACTTGTAAAGGAAACATTTCTGATCAGTGTCAGACTTTTTATAATCAGTCCATATCCATGTGACAGAAGTGGCTCCTTGTTTTGTGCCTGCTGGTCTCTCCTATTCAAAGTTACCCGTTTACATTGCATTGCATTGCATTATAAAAGCAAAAGGAATCTGGAATAGATAGAGCATGATATTATATAATATATGGTTTTCTAACATCAGATAATATATATTGCCATATCACACAATAGTTTTACAACTGTTTTAGACTGTAGTGTATACTGTTTATCTACATAAATTGTCCTCTTTACTATGTTCTGTAATGGTCATGGCCCCCATATGTTTAGGTACTGTATGGGTTGTGGATCATTCTCAGCACTGCAACATTGATATTGTGGTGGTGTTTTGTGCTGCTGGAGGTTTTAAACACTGTGGGAAGCCTTCCTGAAATATTCTCACATTCTTACTTTACCATGTCACCATTTCTTTTATGGGTAAACTGTGGTACAGAGGTATTCACTTTCTTTTCTTTAACATCACCAGACAAGTCAAATTGTGATTAGTCACTCAACACCAGATTTTCTTTGATGTTTGTCTTATGGGACTTTGCATACTTTAGCACATTTTCCAGTCACCTACAGATAAAAAGTCCTCCTTTTTTTCTGAGGAAATGGTAGATTTGGTCCATTATTTATATCCATCATTGTACTTGTTAAGTACTTTTTAAGTACAATATCTGCCATATATATATATATATAAGTTATTATACTCGCTAAATATTATACTAAATATACAAAATATTGCATTATTTTGTTTTTCAAAATTAATACTCCACCTGAGTCTGATATCTGTTGTACGGTGTAGCGTACCTTTAACCTGGCAAGCAAACATTGTGACTCCACAAAGAAAACAGTTAACATTGTTCACCTAAAGTCAGCCAAAAGTTTCATTTTAATAGTTTGTACTATTTTAATCAGTGCATGATTTAACCCTGCTGAACATACAGATGGTTTGATAGTGGTTTGACCTTCAGATGTGCTAGCCGGTTTGTGAAGGTTGTGAAAGACCTAAAGTGTTGCCATATTTTGTTTAAATGCCGACAAAATACATAAGACGTTTTGGGCAGCCGATTAAAAAAAATGTCACAATCATGTCGTTATTTGGGATGTAATCTGAATGGGGAGCGAATTTGATGGAATTATATAAAATATATTTAATGGCAATCGTAGTTAAAGAAAGTAACATTGTCTTCAATTCTTGAAGTCTTGCAGTCCACTTTATGTGCTAATGCATTGTTCAGATTGTTTAAACGCATTCCTCACACAAAGATGATGATTGTTGATGATTGTTGATCTTTATAACTTATAAGTAAAGTAGCTGTGGTTAGAGTAAAAATGTATTCCTTGACGCTTATTGGAATGAACCTGCTGTGACACTGTCTAGAAAGGTGTCTGGTGGAGGCTTGGTGTGGAACTTATGATGGAGTTGCTAAGAGAATATTGGGAGTGAAAACCACATCTTAAAGACTAGAAAAGGGGAGAAATGATGACTCATTTTTCACAAATTTACTTTCATGTAATGTGTTATCCATTTGTTTAAAACTGTTCTAAAATCTTGCAGAAAATTAAATGATTATCCTTTCTGGCTTAACTTATGTTCTTCATTCTCGGACCTGCAGCACACCAATTTAGGCCTAGTAATCAGGTAAAGAAAATAAATAATATTGTGCGAATGAGAGCTGGAGAATGCCCTTACATGAGTGAACAGCCCTCATGTGTGTCCTGCAGATAGGAAGTATGTCCCTCCCTCCTACCTAAGTCTCTATGTGTAGTCCTTAGTCTTAGATCTTAGTCTGGTACCTACAGTTTGGCAACTGTTGTATTTTACACTGCACTTGTAGTGCAGATAAATATTGCAGCTTTAAAAAGTTTCTAAAGATTTACTTGTATGTAGTAGAAGGCATAGTGGAGGCTTCATAGAGAATATCAAAGCTAGCACAGGTTTACTTAATAATTAGGGAAGACAAGTATAGCTGAAAGCAAATGCAAGTGTTAATGTCTGTACAGTATCCCACAAAAGTAAGTACACTTCATATTTTTGTAAATATTTTATTATATCTTTTCATTGAACAACACTGAAGATATAACATTTTGATACAATGTAAAGTAAATCAAAGTCAGTCTACTGCTTATATAACAGGAAAATATTTGCTGTGACCTAAAAATAATTCAACACAGCCATTAATGTCTAAACCATTGGCAACAAAAATGAGTACACCCCTAAGTGAAAATTTAAAATTGTGTCAAATTAGCCATTTTACCTCCCCAGTATCATGTGACTCGTTATTGTTACAAGATCTCAGTTGTGAATGGGAAGAACGTGTGTTAAATTTGTTGTTATTGCTCTCACACTCTCTCATACTGGTCACTGGAAGTTCATCACGGCACCTCATGGCAACAAACTCTCTGAGGATCTGAAAAAAGAATTGTTGCTCTACATAAAGATAGCTTAGGCTATAAGAAGTTTGTCAACACTCCTAAAAGTGCAGAATGGTGGCCAGGATCATACAGTGGTTTAACAGGACAGGTTCCACTCAGAACAGGCCTCGCCATGGTCGACCAAAATATTTGAGTGGACATGCTAAGCATTAGAACCAAAGTTTGTCTTTTGAAAATAGATGTAGGAGTACTGCTAGCATTGCTGCTGAGGTTAAAGGGGTGGGGGGTCAGCCTGTCAGTGCTCAGACCATACGCTGCACACTGTATCAAACTGATCTGCAAGCCTGCCATGTAAGGAAAGAAGCCTCCAATAAAGATGATGCACAATAAGACCTGCAAACAGTTTGCTGAAGACAAGAAGACTAAGGACATGGATTACTGGATTACTGGAACCATGCAGACCAGAACCCCTTTGCATGTGTGGAGGAGCACAAGGTCCCTAACCTCCAGCAGCTCCGCAATGTCATCATGTAGGAGTTGTAAGAGGATTCCAGTGGTGATGCTTTAGTAAACCCCATGCCCAAGAGTGTTAATGCAGTTCTGGAAAATATTCAATACTGACAATTTAGGCACAATTTGGTCATTTTTACATAAGAGTGTTCTAACTTTTTTGCCAGTGGTTATGGCTTTAATGGCTGTGTCTTGAGTTATTTTTAGAGCACAGCAAATTTACACTGTTATATTAGCTGTAGACTGACTTGCTTTGCTTTACATTGTATCAAAGTCTCCTATCTAAAGTGTTGTCCTATGAAAATATCTAATAAAATAGTTTTAAAAATCTGAGGGGTGTACTCACTTTTGTGGGATACTTATTTCACAGCAATAATGGTATATCCTCCATAGACAACCCATAAGTTTTTATATAAAACAGTATATCATGTCAAACTTGTATTGTCTGTATGTTTCACCTTTCTTCTGGGGCACAATTGTAGATGAGATAGAACTATTTGGTAGAAAGTTCTGCAAAATTATGTGTTTGAAGAAAAAATATGCAATGTGCACCATTACCAAAACTGTGAAGCAGCAACATGAAATCGTAAAAGGAGCAACATGGTTTTGGGTGTCTGACATGACGACAGTCTAACTAGATTCCGAAACAACTGGCATGAAGACTAGAACTAACTAAATTCCGAAACAAATCAGGATATTTTAGTCTTGCGTGTGAGAGCCACTTACAAAAATAATTGGAAATGGGTAAATTTACCTAAACACTTCATCCCTCCTAACTGCAATTGACCAAAACGTTTATTTTGTCTTGGAGGACTTCAAAAAGTTGGAAGGTTGAGCAAGGTGAGGTACCTTAACAGCTTATATACCTGGGGAACGGGACATAAGCCAAAAATAAACTGGCATATGTCCAAGAGGAACAAGAGCATTCTGAAAATTAGTCAAACCTCACCTTGCCAGCAACAGCATATGAGCCAGGGTGCTTTATCTGCAGCATTTAGGTGTGTTCTGCCTGACAAGGAGACTTTCAATATTATGGGTTTTAGAGTTTCCCCAAGTGTAGGTGGCTTCATCTGCGCTCCTGATAGCAGACAGGAGTGCTCCACATAATTAAGTTACAACTTTTTCCTCTTTTGTATTGTAGGGTTCTGCGCTAGATGAAACATGCTGTAAACTTAGGTGGACCTTTTGGATGTTCCATAAGTTTGGAATTTTCACCATAGGAAATGATGGAAATAAGTCTCATTTTGGTTAAAAAAAATCAAGATCCAAATATTTTCCTATACAATGTATTTTTGGACGATTTTTGGTGATATAACTATATTATTTATAATAATTTTTAAGGCCATAAACTTACCACCAGTATTTATAATGTGCAGTATGCTTTAGTTTAATGGAACCTGCTCATTACTCATTGACTTTAACATGAGATCTCTGGCCAAGGCTGAAGTGTTCTGTAAACATTGGCTTTTAAGGAAGGAGACCTTCACATTGTCTCTGTATCACTTTGTAGTCAGTTTGCCAAAGTACAAGTGAACAACACTGTGAAAATTCAGGAAGGAAATAAGAATAGAAAAGAAGCGAGATTGAAAGTGAAAAACACGCCAATTAGTTGTTAAATCCTTTTCAAAATAGTACTTCCCTTAGCCCTCTACTGCACATGTTTTGATGGTACTTCATAAAACATTATTTCACAGTATTTCTTGATTCATTTTCAATGGATTGTTTATTTTTTGGAACCCTGCTCTACCTATTTTTTTGCTGCCTAAGGGCAACATTGTGCTACAAATTCATAGAGTAAAATATGAATTTGCATATCATAAAACAGAGCTTAAACAATAACACAAAACCACATGAAATGTTAACAAATCATTGTGTTAAAAAAATTTCTTAAACATGTTTACACAATAGTTTATGTAAAGTACTCAATGTGGAAGTTTAAAAAATCAGTTCTTCTGTCATGTGAAACAGAGAAACAGACAAAATGTACATTGCACAGGAATGCTGCACCTTCCCTTTCACACGTTATTTGACAGTATAAGATATTGTCCAAGGTAAGATCCTGGTTAGGGAGCTACGGGTCCCTACTTCTTCCGTTTCTCCTAATATTGTTGGGAAATCCCACCACTGTTTTTTTTTTGGATTGATATATACTGTACACTATAAATACTGTACATATAAATATATATATATGAAAAACATACCACTGAATAGATGTGATAGTGAAATTTCTAGCAGTCAGTGATTTCTCACTACCCAACTACACTACCCAAAAGTAATTACACTACCCAAAAGTAATTACACTACCCAAAAGTCCAAAAGTAGAGCAGTGTGGAACTTGTAATTATTTACATATCTGCCTGCTACATACAGTAACTGCATGCTGAGATTTGCAGAAATCCAAAATTTCTTTATGGATGTTTTTTTTTTGTCAGTGGGTGTATATGATGTAATTATTTTATTGTATATACATTTAATGCAATTGTTGATATTAAAATGGTACAGAAAATATCTTAAAAACATAATAAGCTTATTTGGTTTTGTGATTTGTTTAAAATATATTTAAGTTTGGCCAGACACCTTGTGGTTCCAAACTCCTTGCCTTTCATAGTTATCACAATGATCAAGACCAAAGTGCTCAAAGCTCAAAGCTTTAGGATTTCTACCATTCATTGACATGTCAGAATTTTATTTTTTATATCTGCAAGGAGTTATAGTAGTTGGATTTCATTGTTGGATATACTACTGAATATAAAAGGCTGTGATTTGGGGCTTTTGCACCTATAGCGTTTATTCATTCACAAACAGCATTAAAACAGAACAGAGCAGAAAACAACCAGGTACTCCACTTACATTGCATTATATTGCAAATCACATCCCTAATGGACCTGTTAAACAGTCAGTAGATTGGACTATGTTACAGCACTTTATGTACTTTATGACCACGCTGTTCAGTTTCTGAATATTGCTACTTTACCACAGCCTGCTGTATTTGCATTTCACATAGATATGCACAGTTTGTGACCTTTCATTTCAAATGATGTGATTTGTTAAGCTAAAACTTTGAACAAACCTAAATATGGCATATTTTGACAGTAAAGTACATATACTGTTTTTTTTTATCTGGATTCCATACTGGAATAAAAAATAAGGGCACACCTTCAAAATTTGATGACAAAAAGTTTTTGTATTTTTTTAAAACCACAATATTTTTAGCCATTTTGATTTTTTGGTTTTTCTATAGACAATACTATTCTTTGGCAATCTATATATTTTTGTTTTATATTCTTTATTATGGTTTAGTCATCACTGCACTTTGCAGTTCTAGTAGTTTGTCAGTTAGTTCCCTTTACTCTGATCTTTAACGGTTCTGACACCCACATGACCACCACAGATCAGGCACTATTTGCTGCTGGAGTGTTCAATCACCTCTGTGTCACTATTAGACTGAAAATAGTCCAGCTGCTGTTTCTGACCTTACATATACAAGGTGGATCAGTAAGGTGAATCTCTGTAATGTAGTGGACAGTGAGTGAAATGTGTTTTAAAACTCTAGCAGTATTGCTGTGTCGGGATGGATGAATTAAACTTTTATCTTTTTTTATTGTGTAATCTTTTTGTCTAATATATATACATAAGCTTCATGTTCAAGAAAAATAACTTAACTCAGTCAGATTATAATATTAATTATTGATATTAACATTTGTAGTATGGTTATAAACTTGAATACATGACGGATAGACGCTATGTTCCATAACAAATTTAAATGTGCTGCAGCTGTAGTTTTGTTACATTGGCAGTGTTTTTGTTTGTGCAAATGGCATGAAAACATTGGCAGTTTGTAATAAACACATCTGCAAGGTATGACTGGCATTGCTATACTGCATGTTAGCATAGCAAAGCCTCAGTGAGGTTTGTGCCACTAATCCAAATGAAACCCTTTCTACTCTGTGTTTTCATAGACTCGTTGTCACACTCCTGGATGCAGTGGGATATGACCTTGCATGCTGGAAATAGCTATTAGCAAATTGGATAAATTGTGGATGTTGAGATTTACATGTACATTTTCATAAATAATACTTGTGACACTATTACACAACCATCTTGAACTAACGACAAATCCAGTGGATTAATGTTGCTTGTCACAGCATATTATCAGTTTCAGTTGCTTTGGTGTTAATAAAATTACCAACATGTGCACTAAAGAAGCAACAATGAGACAAAACAAACGGGGCCATTGACATTTTGTCCCTCTTCATCCTTTCTGCCTGATTTGCAGTTGCATAGGGTCAGCGTCTCTACTGGTACCATGGTGCGGTAGAGGTTGCACAGGTAGTCCATCTTGCTGGATGGCACATTGACACAAGGTTTGCTTTGTCTCCCAGCACTGTCTTAAGTGTATGTATCAGAATCCAAGAGACAGGAGACAGGTTTCTCTAGGAGAGCTGGACAAGTCCATAGAAAGGAAAGGCGCAAGAAGGGTGAGCACTGCCAGAGCTTTACAAAATGGCCTACAGCAGGTCACTGGTGTGAATGTGTCTGGCCAAACAATCAGATAATGGCTTTATGAGGGTGGTCTGAGGGCTCAACATCCTGTAGCACTGCCCAGCACTGTAGAACTTGACTAGTATTTGCCATAGAACATCATAATTGGCAGAGCTGCCACTGGTGCCCCATGCTTTTCACAGATGAGAACACATTTCACCTGAGCACATGCTCCAGGTCTGGAGACGCTGTGGCGAACGATATACTGCCTGCAACATTATTCTACATGACAGTGATGATCTGTTGGGGGAGGCATATTCCTGAAAGGACACACAAATCTCTTCAACCTAGACAACAGCACCCTTACTGTTATTGCAATTGGGATGACGATTTTACCTATCGTCAGGTCCTGGGTTCCTCCTGGTGCACGACAATGCCCGGACTCATGTGGTGGGACTATGCAGCCCGTTGTTGGAGGGTGAAGAAATTAATACCAATTCCTGCCACTGCCGCCAGGTTGTAGTTCAGACTGTCCAGGAGCTTAGTGATGCACTGGTCTAGACATGGTTAAGCATGTGGAAGCCATGCAAACTACTGAGTAATAATATTTTATACTGCAATTAAATTTTGTCTAAATGGACTAGCCTGCTGAATCATTTATTCGCCTTGAGTTTCTGGGTGTCTTTGAATTCTACCCTCTGTAGGGTGATACTTTTTCTCTCCATCAAACAATATGGCACCTTTCGTTCCTAACACTTTCCCCAGTCCATATCAGGCAAAATGCTGTGCATGATTTTTTTCCCACTGAGATATGTTCACATTTTTTAAGTACTGTATTTTGCACCATGTACACTCTAGAATATTGTGCTTGAAAATCCCTGAAGATCAATAGTTTCAGAAATACTTTACCAGTTAACTTTTAAAGATCACGTTGTTCCATATTCTGACTTTTTATGTAACGTACTTAATCTGTTGAGCCATGTTTGCATGTTTTACATTGTACTTAGATTAAAGAATTGAAAGTTGTGTTTTTACTCAACAGGCTTTGACTGCTTTAAGTCACTGACCAATCTAAAAAATGTATTCTCAATGCAGAAGGTAACATATCACTAAACATTTCATGATTTTTAGACTGTCTATAAAAATGGAAGTTACAGGAACTGGTACATTCCTGACAGATCTCGAAAAACACAAAACCCTTAGACAATTACCTGATCTGCCTGTTACAGTGATCAGAAAAAAATATTCACTGTAATATTGCCACAATATCTAATATTTAAATACTTATAAACCTATAAACTTATAAACATTATATAATGAAGTGATAATCAGACCAAATGATGTTTTTGGATTTTGTGTCTTGTATTATATTACATTTATTTGTATTTGTAAAAGTCAGTTATGAATTCTCATACTTGCCTCGTACAGGATTTCAGCTGCTCTGCAAGTTGAGTCTCCTTTGTAGTTTTTTGTACTGTTGTTGTTTCATAATGCACAAGGTGTTTAGTGCGTGACAGGCTTGTACTGATATACGAGTCACCCATGCCATATGCACTAGTTTACCCCCCATATCATCATGGTTGCTGTTTTTTTAACTGTACTGATAAGTTGGGTGGCAGAGCTATTGCAGCGGGATACAGTACAAAGGAATTTCAGTTAATTCCAGAAAGCTTGTAGAGAACTGAAAATGTTGAGTACCAAGCACATGTTTCCCATAACTAATAATGTAAATTGCATTAATCTGTTGCAGAACTCCAGAAAGTCTATACTGTATAAGGCATTAATGCATTAATGGAGTACTAGTACAGGTGCTTCCAGAATTACCATGGGGATATGTTCCGAAAAATTCCATCATAATGAAGTGTTGAAAAATCTCATGTAATTTACTAAGTAAGGGATTGAAAGTAAAAAGTCAAATTCAAACTCTGACTCTTGATTAACTCAGGGCGCTAGCATAGCTGCTAAGCTAACTGTAGCCTTTATCCTTTTGGTTTAGTTTCCTTTCAGTTGGCTGGAATCCCTAATTTTTTTGGGATCCAA
This sequence comes from Parotocinclus haroldoi, assembly GCA_034779995.1. Lineage (NCBI taxonomy): Eukaryota > Metazoa > Chordata > Actinopteri > Siluriformes > Loricariidae > Parotocinclus > Parotocinclus haroldoi. The sequence continues at coordinate 32,835 of JAUZST010016796.1, forward strand.
GGGAACGTATTTGCACTAAGAATGCAGTACTGTAGAAGTAAAATAAATTGGAAAACTAGTGCATTGAATTAGTTGCTGCATTGTAAAAGTGCAGTTCCTGATACTCTACTTGTTTCTGCCCTTGCTCTGCATCAGCTTTCTGCTACAAATATAAACAATTTTTCCTGTGGAGTGCAGATTTAGTATGTTCATGCTGATACCACGCGTGTTTTAATAAAACTTTCTGGTCCAGTGGCTACACTGTGACATGTGTCAACTGCTGTACTACAACAACTAATGTGTCTGGCAAGATAACATATGGTTTAAGTACCTTAATAATAAGGATAATAACATTTTTGGACAACAGATGTTGTCTGAATGGACGTCTGAATGGACATGTGGTCCATACGTCTAATGCTTGAAGTCTATGGTTAAATCTTTTTTATATGCTTCTCTTGACATGCATTTCTGCAACTTTATCCCAGAGCCCTTTGTAATGTACCTTTCCAGACTTGGTGATGTCTTGGCATACTCCAAGTCCCTAGACTGGTTATCCATGAGTATAAAAGAACCCTTTATGGGCTTATGCCTGATTACATCATGTTTCTGCACGACACAGACACAATTATGGGGGGTGGGGCATGGGGGACATGTCCCTTGCAGTTTTTCAAAATGCAGTTTTGATCCCCTGTAGTTTTTACCATCCTAAAACAATGTTACTCTATATTAAATGAAGGCAGGTCAAGCACAAAACGGCCACTCAAGCTGAAGCCTGTTTTCCTTTAGACCGCACACAAACTCATCGAGTGGCTCTGCCATTTCTTTGCTGACGTGTGATCGGCTGTGCTCCGTCTGGTTGTACACAGAATCTGCACTTGTATTTTGGAAATTAGTTGGTTTTGGTCAGGGGTCCATGTTCACCTGCCACTGTGAGTTGTTAACATGTTGGCTGTTTGTTCTGTCTGGGTCACATCAGATAAGCCGATTTTAATATCCAAGGTTTAATTTACATTGACATTTGAATTAGCAGTGCGCATTAAGGCTGTATATCTAAAACACACGTTTTCAAACTGGCCTATATGTCTTACCATCAAACAACTGACATCTCAGAATTATTTTATTATTTAACTTTATGATAAACTTATGTTATTAACATTATTAGTTTTGTTGAAAGTGCTGAAAAATAAGATGTATTAATACTACACAGACACGCGCACACACACACACACACACACACACACACACACACACACACACACACACACACACACACACACAC
>JAUZST010016807.1:0-34090 GCA_034779995.1 Parotocinclus haroldoi
TCTCTGTCTCTCTCTCTCTCTCTCTCTCTCTCTCTCTCTCTCTCTCTCTCTCTCTCTCTCTCTCTCTCTCTCTCTCATATTTCATATCTTTACTCTAGACTTCTGCCAGTGCCTGTCTTTTGCATTCATTAAACCATTTATCATTTACCTAACCTTCCTTGTTTACGCTTTAGACACGTTGCAATTCTAGCCACCGGACGGAGGCAGATCTTGAAGGCACATTGGGTTCTGGTTGCAGGTCAGACAGCTCCCGCGGTGCATTCAGGGCCAGCGTTCAGGACAATTAGGCGTGGCACCTGAATGGCACATCCTAAAACCTCTTTGACCCGCTGCTGTACCCGTACGCCGAGCAGAGTCGTTATGTGGTGCAACGTCAACACGGTCCAGTACAATGTGAAAAACTGAAGCGGAGTCATGGCAGGTCGGATTTATTTCTAGAGCGCTTTTTTCCCGCGGTGCGCTGCCTCAAAGCAGACTTACAATATTACATCGTCTTATGAGGTCAGTCCCAAATTGGGCAAGCCTAGGGCGGCAGTGGCAAGGCAAAACTCCCTAAAAGCTGTCAGGGAGTTTAAGGAGTCAAAAAGGGACCCGACCTGTTTGGCTGGCCCGGATATTAACTGTAAGAACAGAATTACGTAAATAATAACAGCTGAACAGAATGGCGTGACAGATACAGCGTCACACAGTTCGAGTTTATTAGTGTTAATCGTTCCTCGAGGAATTATCATAAACCTCGAACCCTATAAACGATATTTCGACTTTTATTTTCGACTTTTAAATTTGGCAGAAGCCACCCTACTGCACTCGTCCGTGTTAAACGAGGAAGTCGGCAGTGCGTGATGTAGGGAGTGGCATGATGGTCTGAATGATGAACTCTGGGAAATGTAGTGACACCAATTGAATGCATTACGTTAAAGTTTAGTAAGAATGAATTACGACCTGAAGCACGTTCAAGGTACGATATATAGAGTATATATTAAAAATAAATAAATGCAGCTTACGATCGAATTTGACGGATCCAAACCGTAACTCTGGGAGCACCTGGACTAAGGGATATGACCCCATAACCCATCATCTCTATAGGCCGTCCGGATACGTCTGAGATGAAGTTCCTATATTGCTTACAAAAACGCGGGGATATTTCAAACTGAAATAATATATTAATAATATATAATATATATAATGTGATAAGGATTTGTTTCCCGTATCCTTTCCTAAACACCTAAAGCATCACTTCCTACTTGTAAACTTGGACGTTTGGACCGGAATTGTAGTTTCCGTGCATTCGTATCTCATTTTATTCGCTACGCCGTGACGGGAAAATGAGGAAATGCTTATGGGATATTGTTAGGTGTCCCCTTTATTTCGACGAAACATCAAATCAAGCCAAAAAGGAACAAAAAAACAAGGTTATAAACCTTTTGGATTTTTTTTCTTTCCCCCCCCCCTATCCATTATTCATGGAATGTGCTCTCAATCTCAACTCAATCTCTGCCTCCGTGAATAGCCATTTCCCGAGAAGAGCAGAGCCCGGCTTTTTGTGCCGTTGCACAGGGTAAGTGACCCCTATAACCTCGCCTCCAATCTCATGTGTCTGTATGTTAAAATCGCCATTTTAACAGGTCTTTCGAAGAGACATTCTCGAGGCAGACACGTTGTGCCAATGATAGGAGTCAGTGGACTGGAAGATGAGAGTGTGTGAATAGCAGAGGATGGGTACCATCAGCCCGGCTAGCTCCCGGACACTGGTTTGGGCAGCCGTTCAGTCACAGTGTAACGAGGGGGTGGGGTTAACTGGGACAGTGAGAAGCCACTTCATCTCAGCATGTACCGGAGCCTAAACGTTCCTCTACAGAAAACAACTTTTCCATCCTGGGGAGGATTTCGGCGTTTCTTTTCTCTGTGGCTTCTCACGGTTAAGCAGCTAAACTGGTGCCTGCACCGCCATAGGACAGCTCTTCCTAAACGCTTAAGCCTGCTACACATCGCATGCCGTCACGTCTCACCAGCTCTTTGAAGTCTTCTCTCCGGGGCAACACAATACAACTCGAATCATGATTCATCACTCTGCTAAAGCACTCTCAATCACAATTTCCATAGTCCGCCCAAACCTTCATTCTGTCTTTGATGCTGCTCTCAGACGTTAGCCGAGGGAAATGACAGGAGTGCTGCTGCGGCGGCGGCGGCGTCACGGGCGCGGGAAAATGGTAATGCGGGTTACAGAAGCAACACACTGTGATTTGCCGCCTGTACTGGGAATTTCACAGACCAGTCACGATGCCCGTGCGTCCCCGGTCCAGCAGTGCCAACGGACCGGAACCGTTCCTCTTGGGGTCCGATGCCGGTCCGGTTCGTTTGCGGGGGCCTCGCCGTGAGCCCTTCGAACCTGCCGATCAACCCTAGCAGTGATACGAGGGACACTAACAACTCAGCGCTTGCCGTGTGGTGCCTCTCTTGGCAGGACTCACAACTGCCATGTTTTTGCCAACTTTGTTGCCGTGACCGGTTGCCAGATTGATCATGGGTGAGAACTCTCGCTTTGGCAACCTATACCTGTATATTTCCTCAATGAACGTCTACTTATAATATTGCTCTCATATTGTCATGAATTTAACGTCTCGGCGTTACACTCGCACTCGGTAAGATTTGGCGAGTTCGTGGGGCTGTATATAATGGATAAGACATTGCTCCGAAGTCATGGCCACCCTTGGTGATCTTGAGCTGCTGCATTATCCTCACAACCGTCCATCGCCTCCAGTAGAGCTCTCTAATAACGTTCACAAAAGGACGCCGTCATGCCCTGATGAATCACTGTGCCGAGCAGCCGCTTTTAGAATCTCATATACACCAGTTTGTCATTATCTGGCCTAATCCAAGTGCCCCTTTAACGAAGTTCTCTCTGAACATGGCGAGCTCAGGCTTTGGAGTTTGTACGTGCAAAACTTGTGAGAGTGAAGAAGGCCATCTATGTGCAACAAGAGCCACCGTCGATGAGCTAATTCTCAGCCGTTTACAAAGCAGTCCTGAGATCTCTTCCTAGGCCACTTCATGATGGCAAACTGGGGTCACACTTTGGCCCCCGAGATCATAAAGTCTCACGAGCTGACCGGACGGGTCGCAGACTCTCAGGACCCCCTCTGAGGTGACCTGGAAAATACCTAGGGCTCCCGCTGGGGAAACGTCTTTAAGAAGTTCTGCGGAATTCAACCCAAACACTCAGGACGCCACGCAGTAGGCTCGTTAGAGCATAACGACTAATTATTCTTTGTTTTCAAGCTCTGCTTTTATGCTCGGTGTCGAAGCCGAGTGCCGGAAACCAAACGTAAACGCAGGACGGCCTGTATTTACCGTACATGCAGCACCCGCTAGAGAGACCGGTGTTAAATGTGCTCAGACACTTCCTGGTGGGCAATTATCTCGCCTTAATAGCATTCAGCCTTAATGAATATTTCATTGTTACGTCTGGGCTTAGCAGAAGTAGAAAAGGGATTTCCTGTAAGAGCACGTCCCTGCCTCCCCTAGATTAGCGTTAGCGGTCTGCGCTCGATGTTGGCATCGTTTAATCTCTTAATCTGTCTCCAGGTCCGAAGCCGCAGGATCGTCGTCGTTTGCTTATAACGTTCCACGCTCCCCCAGCCCCCCCCAGCCCCCCAGCCCCCCTGCCCCCCTGCCTTTATATTTTGTGACATACTTGTCGCGCCTCGCACTTTCCTTTCTGTCTGTTCCTCAGCCCTGTAAGGACCAGTTCCGTGTGCAGTTATTTATTTATTTGGGATTATTATCGACCCCCGGGGTCTCCGCTGCACCCCGTACTACGTATTTAAAGTCAGGGAAGTATTTACAGTCCGTGCTCTTTACTGCTAGGGTCCGGACGATGTAAGGGCTTTCCAAATCGGGACTAAAGGGCATGTGGGTTAAGATTAATAGGTAGATTAAGCCTAAAATAGGACAATACTTTATATACGTGATGCTCAGGAAAAGGAATATGAAATGGATCCATCAGGAACTGCAGGGTAACCTGGTCCTGACTTTGACTTTCATGTCCCATCACTGTCACTCTGTTTTGACCCTCTTGGCTGACCATAGGCCCTACTGAACCCAATGTGGGAGCACCTGTTAGATCACCATCACTGAGCTAAAATGTCAGTTTGCTTCCCTGACCATCTCGTTTCATTTTGGGTTTTTTTTTTTAATCGCTCCAGCTCCGTTCTGAAATGTCCCCTGCTTTTTGTGGGCGGTCTATTCGAGTTCGGTCAAATCACTCTCGCGGCGTGGAAGATTTGATTTAGTTTGGCTCACCAGCTTTTAACAATTATTGCCACCCTGCCGAATCCGTTCCGCTCAGTAAACAAAGTCTATATACACTCAGCGGCGTGACGTTACACGAGGCAACGGCCGACGGAATCCATCAAAACCAGCTCATAAATACCATCCCTAACACTCGAGTGATTCTTAAGTGTCCCAGATACTGTCTGGCCCTGTATTTATTTCACCTGTTTGTCCGGAAATCCATCCGTGTGTTTCTGACGAGGGCGTCTAATCCTTTGTTTCCATTCGAAGTAAAGAGCGCCCAGTAAATTACCATGGAATATTGTACGGGGATTAACAACCGCCGTGGCTCGAGCACAATGTAGAGCCATAAATAAGGGGAAATCGAATTGACTCAATCTTATACCTCAGTGGATGAATTATCTGGCTCTCCAACGTGTCCAGAACCCAATACTGGGTAATGCAGTCCCGCTGTCAGGCATGCTTAATCTTACTGTCAACTGCAGAGCTATATTTTATACAGGATTGCTCACCTCTCTCTCTGTCTCTCCCTCACTCTCTCTCACTATCTCTCTCTCTCACTGTCTCTCGCAGACTCTCTCACTCTCTCTCTCACTCTCTAACTCTCTCTCTCTCTCACGCTCTCTCACTCTCACTCTCTAACTCTCTCACTCTCTCTCTCACTCTCTCTCTCACTCAAAAGTTCGTATTTTATCATTTTTTTCTGCTTTTATTTGCCCCTAATTGTTGTTGTTTTTTTCACTAAGATTTAAGATTAAGCTGGTGGCTGAGCAGGTCAGCAGCTGGAAACAGCACTTCCAGGGGATGGTGGATTTAATAAAGGGGAAAAAACCTAGTACTAGTCATAAACCAGGATAAATTACATGGGGAAGGGCGTCAGGTGGGAAAACTGGTTCCATACCCACCACCATCTACTGCGCTGACCCTTAACGGGAGCGAGTGAAGAGGATTTAGTTATCTTAAGCATGACTGATCTACTAGATAACTACCATAACGCTAACTCAGTTCAATTCTAGACAAAAGATTTCAATCAGTCTGTCAGCAAAATCAGTTACAGACACATCAACCAGTATCGATTCACTACTGAACTGCACTTACACAAACCAACAGCGTCATATGGTTTTAAGGGCAGAAATCACAGTGGTTTTTCTTTTTCCAGAAAGTTTCTCGTTCAAAAAAATGTCTGGTTGATCTTGAATGCACACATCTGAGCTCTACCTGCAGAGTCTAGGGACTGTGAAGGCCACTCCAAAACTCGAAACTTTCTTTTCTTCAACTATTTCAAAGTTTATTTGAGCTGTGTTTCGGTCTGTATGTTTTGCCATATCGAACCTCCCTTCAGCTTCAGGGTTTTATTTTTTCACAGACTGTGAGATTGTGGCTCCAGTGATTTGTTATTTAGAAGCATTCTTGTTTATTTAATCCACACGCTCTCTAGCCTGCGATACAAAATGCCTCTGGTTCATCCAAGAGTTGTGTGAAGATGAGGTTTTTTCGGATCAATCTTGCAGACAGATCATGTTACACTAACCCTGTGCCTCGGCACATTGTGGACCGGTTTCGTCTTCTCTCATAATTTGTCTCGGCCTCTACGCTTCCCACTTAGCCCCCGATTCTTAGTGAGTTTTCGGACGACGCAAACTGCAGGCGAGGAAATGTTCGCCCCTCTCTTTATAGCTGTCACGCCTTTTGGGAGTCACCCATCTGTATTTTCAACTCCCCAGTCCGCTGTTTAGAGCAGCCCGTGGCTATTGAGACTAAGTACAACCTTGAAGGGTTACAGGACGAGTTGTTCGGCTCTGACACCTTAGCCAAACAGGATCATCCCTAAAAGGATCGTATCCGAGCTGCGTCCCTGCTGAGCTTGTGAGCTTGTTTTCGTTTCGAAAATTTGCAAACATCTGTAACGTGACCGGGCGTGCCCGGCCGTCCCTGAAAAGAATTTGCATCCCCCTCCCTCCCCCTGCTCCCTCCACCGAGACCGCTGTTGGCCAGTCGATGGCGGTTTTGCATGCTCGCCCCGTGAGCTCGCACCGGGCCTGGATGCTCACCAAACACACTTAGTAACCATGTCTCTGAGTACTGTGTGTGTGTGTGTGTGTGTGTGTGTGAGCGTGGACTGATCGATATTCCAATGGAAACGAGTATCCTGAAGATACTGCAGATCAGACTCCGGGAAACTGGAGTGTGAGGGCATCCAGGTGCCTGGCTTTAACTGTCCGAAACTCTCAGCGCAAAAAATGTTAGCTATGATAAAGAATATTGGCGGGGGTGGGGGGAGGGTTCTTCCCCCTCCCTCTCCCCCCGCTCGGTCGAGATTCGTTGAATGCAGTTGTTGACCGCCGATCACCCAAGCACCGCATTTGGGGACTGGTGGTAAGGACGCACATCTGGGAACAAACCCTTCTCCAGAACCCAGTGATAGCATTGTTAGCAGCCAGTGATAAGCCCTCTTATTTACATTCTCTCCTCCATATTTTCCATTTGGCTTTAAAGCTGATGAATTCACACAAGGCTCAGGGGGTTCTGATAACATCTGTCACAAAGCATTACTAAGAAAATCACACACCACTTTCATTCATACACAAATGCCATACAAATGCCATTATTATCATTAGCTAACCACAGCACAAACTACTGGATTTTTTACTCAAAGCTGCTCAGTTTCTCATAACAAAACGTTAATGCAGTAAATCCTGATCTTTATCCCAAGCAAATGTTTGGAAATATGACCACTGCTTTTTCTTATTTGTTAGGGCAGTTCTTCTTTTAAACACTAAACTCCACTGTCCTGTCCTTCCCTGTCCCGTCTCGTCCCACCCCGTCCCATCCTGCCCTGCCCTGTCCTTCCCTGTCCCACCCCGTCCCATCCTGCCCTGCCCTGTCCTGTCCTGTCCTTCCCTGTCCTTCCCTGTCCCGTCTCGTCCCACCCCGTCCCATTCTGCCCTGTCCTTCCCTGTCCCATCTCGTCCCACCCCGTCCCATCCTGTCCTGTCCTGTCCTGTCCTTCCCTGTCCCGTCCCGTCCCGTCCTGTCCTGTCCTGTCCTTCCCTGTCCAGTCCCGTCCTGTCCTGTCCTGTCCTTCCCTGTCCCATCTCGTCCCACCCCGTCCCATCCTGCCCTGCCCTGTCCTTCCCTGTCCTGCCCTGTCCTGTCCTTCCCTGTCCCGTCCTGTCCCGTCCTGTCCTTCCCTGTCCTTCCCTGTCCTGTCCTGTCCTTCCCTGTCCTTCCCTGTCCTGTCCCGTCCTGTCCTTCCCTGTCCTGTCCTGTCCTGTCCTGTCCTTCCCTGTCCTGTCCTTCCCTGTCCCATCTCGTCCCACCCCGTCCCATCCTGCCCTGTCCTGTCCTTCCCTGTCCTGTCCTTCCCTGTCCCGTCTCGTCCTGTCCTGTCCTTCGCTGTCCTGTCCCGTCCCATCCTGCCCTGTCCCGTCCTGTCCTGTCGTGGTCGCCAGTGGTTGTTCCATTTGGCTTGGGGGGGAAAAAACGACAAAAATAAATAGCAATAAAAAAAGAAAATAAAAATGGATAGGCAAAACAGATCAAAAATATGAATGAAAGATAAATGAATGAGCCAATTTTGAATATGTAGTGACGAGAAACACAGATTTGTCTTGTAGCAGGTAAAAGCAAAAAGTAAGAAAGCAATAAAAATCATAAACCTACATTTTTTTGTCCCGTTGCAAAAAATGCACCCAATTCGGCATTACCTACCCAATAGGGACCCCGACCTGAACCCCTGACAAAGACAGGAATAAAAGGGGGTTAAGAAACAGTAACCGAAACGGGAAATGAACAAGCAGAGAGGGCTAGCAGCAGAAGAAAGAGTGATGAGTTTAAAAATGAGAAAGATCTGAGAGAGAACATGAGGGAGCGATCGTCCAATCAGGCTTCGGCGTCACTTAGCGCCCCATCACACGGAATCATGACCCCAAACTAACAGACAGAGGCTCTGAGATCTCCCCATACCAAAAAATGGCTTATTTCCTAAAAAAAAAGGGCACTTACCCTTAATGCAATCTCTCCTGGAATTCCTACTTTCCACCTCCCAAAAAAAAGAGAAGAAAGAATCTGTTTATAGTCGATTACGGCAGCTGGTGACAGGCTCTGATTTCTACCCCATTCATCACTCAAAACAAAGGCGTTGTAGCGGCGCACGGTCCACTTCGCTCAGCGTGTGTGCGAGAGCGCACCAGTGATTGAGGTGCAGCGCGAACAAAGTGCTAAGTCATAAAGCATCAATTTTCATTTGCGCTCGCTAATTATTCTGCAGTTTCCCACGGGAGGCGCACAGCTACAATTACGGGAACGCGCTCATCAAGCACCTTTTTTTTTCTTCCTTTCCTGAGAAATAATGACTGGGTTTATCCTCGCTTGGGACGCTCGAAACCTGTGACCTTTTCAGTTCTTATTCTTCAACGGTCGAAGCTGGAGATTTTCAGAAGGGGAGAAAGCACCAGTAGACACCAGTAGACACCAGTAGACACCAGTAGACACCAGTAGACGCTTTGGCGTAAAGGTTAGACGATCTGAGCTCAGTGCAGCTTTTAGAGAACTGAAAGGCACAGAGACCTTTGTGACTTTAACAAAAAACCTGTATGTTAATAAATAAATAAATATATTCTCTTAAATGCTTCCTGGTCAGCAAAGGTCAGAAGTTCTTTACTTAAGTAGTACTAATCTAATAAAAAATCATGCTTACGTACTTTAATGTAGTTAGGTAAAAAGCAAAAAGTAAGAAAACAATACAAATAATAAACCTGAATGTCCGAGTAATAGAAAGAGTCGCACACGGTTTGTTTGGCATTACAACGGGTTATGGGGAACGTTAAAAAGTGCACCCTCGCGTCGGTTCGTCAACTATAAACCTAGGATTCTGATTTAACGCCTCATTAGGTGCTACCTAGGGCCGCCGAAATGAAAAAGAAAATAAATCGATTGGTACAATACATACATAAATAAACGCTGTCATTTGCTTGGGTAAAAAGGTCGAGGTTTTTCTTTAGAAATGTGGAACTTAAAAAGAGTTAGAGAAATAAAGAAGGAAAGTGCAGATGCCTGAACGTACTTAAGTTACAGTAACGATAAAGGCACGGCTCATGCTGTCGGGTTTAAACTCCCAGCTGCAGTCCCGTTTCCGATGTGACCGCTGTTGGTTGTTGTGACTGGACCGTGCCACCCTGCATTGTCGTGAGCGAGGGCTGAATTAATTCCCGGTGCTCGAGACAGCTGTTTTCCGTGCCTGCGAGGCCTGCGACCGTGAAATGCTACGTTACATAAGCTATTCAACACAGCTGCTCGTGTCCCAAAAGGCACCGTTCGCTCAGGGGAATGGACCTGGAGCTGACGAGCCGGATTCCTAATGGACTGGACTGAATGCGCCGTTTGCTGGAAACATCTTCTGTTTGGAACATGACGAAGTCCAAGTTATTTCCATAGCGATTTTTAGTGTTGTCTCGAAGCAGCTTTACAACATTAGATTCATTTAAAAGGTCAATCGCAAATTGAGCAAGCCCAGAGCGACAGAGGCAAGGGGAAACCCAAAACTCAAAAAGGGACCGGACCTGCTTGGGTGGCCTAGATGTTAAATGAAATAAATAGAAACTGAGCTTATCTACAATTGCCCCTGCCCGTGCACCTACCCCTGCCCTTGTCCCTGCCCTTTTCCCCTGCCCCTGTCCCTGCCCATACCCTTGCCCTTGCCCTTGTCCCTACCCCTGCCCCTGTCCCTGCCCTTGCCCTTGCCCTTTTCCCCTACCCTTGTCCCTTGCCCTTACCCTTGTCCCTGCCCCTACCCTTGTCCCTGTCCTTGCCCTTGTCCCTGCACCTACCCCTTTGCCCTTGTCCCTTGTCCCTTGCCCTTACCCTTGTCCCTGCCCCTACCCTTGTCCCTTGCCCTTACCCTTGTCCCTGCCCCTACCCTTGTCCCTTGCCCCTTTGCCCTGCCCCTGAAATCACACCAATTCTGGATTTCCACACAGTTCACGATGAAACAAGATGCATTCTTGCGTCTCTCTATCCTTTCACTTTCCCGAGGAGGGTCTGAGTAAAGACATATTTATCCAAAACGAACAGAGAGAAATAAACTCGAACCCTATGAATTACAGCCGACTCCCCGAGTTCCTGACAGACAGCATCGGGAAGTTAGTCTAGGGAGTGCAAAAGCAATTTAGTCCAAAATACACCGTTTCCATACAGAGTCGCTGAAGCATGATGGTACTGAATAACTACACAAAATGAACCTGGGGGGGGGGTAGGGACACTAAATGCTCTGATATGGGATAGGGCATGCCCGCCATTATTCCAACGCTCTGAAAGTGCCCGTATCGGACGTGATTTAACTTTTGGCTTTCGGCTAATCCTCAGTAATATCGATGTTTAATATGTTTAATTACTCCAGTAATTTGGCCAGTGATGTCCAAACGTTTGCCACATGGCTCACATAACCCAAGCTCACCTCTTGTATGGCCTGATCTGGCTGGGAAGGAAGCAAATGAATTTGAGTGTATCTTCTTCATAGATCAGTCATCATGGCCGAACAAACAAAAGACCAAATCTTGTTTAACCTTTTATGCTCTATTAGAGCAGCTAACGACTCTTCTGCACACAGTGACTGTCATCTATCGCCTTACTACCTATCCCATCAGACCCTGCTGTAGAAAAAGCGGGGAAGATAGAGAAGAGGAATGAACACACACACACACACACACACACACACACAGACAAGGCATGTTTCAGTGAACAAGGCTGTACAATATTATGTCCGCCATTCAGACCTTTGTTCCTCTCCACCACTGGTATTCATGTTATTTTCTTACATACGCCCATTAAGAAAAATAACTCACCCAGCCGTTACAATCGTTAGGATGAAACGTTGTGTGTAGGAATGTTTAGATACATTCATTGTTTATTGTGGGGAAACTATTGTACTATTGAACAGAGGCTCTGGTTACCCTGTTAGGTCGCCTCTAGGCTGGATACAGGATAACCTACCTACCTGTCCCTTAGATTCATACGGGTTCTGTATGATATCCTGAGGCACATCTGCCCACAGATGTTGCAGCCGGGCCTGGACGGTAAGTAGCCGAAGCTTGTGTGCTCAGCTGGATCCTTAAAAGATCTCTTGGTGTTAAATCTGGTGTGACCGGGCAGACAAAGGGAGTGGTGCAGTCTGACTGGGACATTACTGGGATGCTGAACAATGCATGTTGGAATAGCCTCATACATATCGCTGTTTTGTTCGTGTCCCTGGTATCGTTATTCGTGGTGGCGGACTGACGGCTGGATGGGAAGGCTTCCCAGATCGCCACTCCGCCATTTGGGGTAGCGTGTTGCTCTACAGCAAAGGCACGATTCCAGAGTCCTCTCTACTCGGACCCGACCCTGGTCGAGACCCAAACGGAACCTGGAACTGTCTCTAAAGACGATATGGTTCCAGTACAGGTTGTGTTGTTCACAGCAGCACTTGCAAACGAAAGAGTTGTTCCTCTTTGTTGTCGTTATGAGTCTATTGTGTAATTGGTGCTTTTGCCAAAAGAATCTATTAGCTCTGTTAGTCACGACTTATGGTGGGAATTGAAATGTCCAACCTTTGATACAGGTGTGCGCGTGCGTGTGTGTGTGTGTGTGTGTGTGTGTGTGTGTGTGTGTGTGTGTGTGTGTCACTATGCGGCCAATATCCACCCAAATCAAATCAAATTTGGCTTATGTTTTACTGCCGTTTCTCTTGACTCTTTGAACCTGCCTAGAGGCACAGCTATAAAAACCAAAAAAGCGCCATAAAGCACAGCCATAAAACTCAGCCTGGTTTGTTAACGTTTTTGTCGCATCTGTGCTGTGAGACCTGGGACTCGAGAGCGTCCCGGCAGGTGCACAATCAAATGTTTTTGAAGTTTGCAGAAGCACAGGCCACAGACCAAGCCATACCGCCACATCTGCTTACTCCATTTCCCCTCGCCGCACCTCACTTCACGCCGATTACCAAGCCGGTGGCCTTAAGCGCCCTGTCCTGGAGTGGGTGGGTGATCCAGACGCTTGAGAGAAATCGGCAAAACGTTAGGAGGAGGGAGGCTGTTTATTTGTAGGATTTGCACACGCTGGTGGACTCGCGGCTGCGGCCACCTCCCAAATTCCGAATTTTAATCTCGGAGCACAACAAAGCCCCCGGTGATATTTGCTGACCCCCTGAGAGGGGCCCGGACCTCAGGTTCAAAACTGCCGCGCTACCAACGAGGCCTACATACCTCACATGGATTAATGAGTTATATAAGTAAACGAACGTCTCTAAACTCTTTATAAATCTTAAGGCGCCGCGTGGATTAAACCCCATCCGCCCCTCCGTGACGCAAACCGACCCAACGCAAATGTCCTTGGCTTCTCCGTCACCTTGCGAATCCAGAATGGCGCCGGCTGTGGCAAGGACTGAAAGTAAATATTAGATTTTTTTACATTTAATTGCGGTTTATGGCCCAGAGCGCACCACTAGACAAACCCTAATATGATCCTAATGGTTATCGTCTTTGCTCCGTGCCTCTTGAACATCTGCTACAGAGCACAAGCAGCAAACGACGTTGTTATTTTTACGCTCCGTCTTTCTTAGCACAAATGATGTATGGGCTTCGTTCTGAATAGGACTACAGCCACAGCAATGGATCAAAGGCAAATCATGCCTGGGCCATTTGCATGACTGTGGTAAGAGCCGGCGGAAGAGCAGAGGAAGCCCATAGCTTGGCTGCTGATAGGAGATCAGCCACCCTTGCATTAATCACTACATGCAGTAGATTAAAAAGCAAATGAAGTTGGCATTAAGAGAGATCATTAAAGGCAACTAACAGGTAATTATGCATAGCCCAGCTTCCAAGCTGCTAACAAATGGCTTTTTTTACTTCACTATTAACGTGTGAACGGAGCGCTGAATATAAAACAGAGTCTATGGACTGCCTCGGGACCATCATCCTCAATCAAGCTTTCCATTGGGTCCTGACCCCTTAACGACCTGTGGTTCGTGAGACAACATATGTACCATATAGGCAAAAGTTTGTGGACACCCATTTAAGGAAGACCATAAAACAGGGGGAATTGGTAAAAATGCCTCCTTGGGTGATACTGCATTGCCACATTGTTTCGGAAATGTGTCCTGTTTGAAGTGAGTGGACTCGTTTCCTTTTGGTTGTTTGCAGCCAGTGATGTGTGTTCATAGCAGTGTAAAAAGACTGTGCCTGCGGTTCAAGCTTTTAGCAGGAACGACGCCAAAACGGTGAACGGTTTAAAGGACAAAGGAACCTGTGATGCCCTGTCCCGGCAGTTATTTCTCCTGGTAACACGTTAGCACGTCGCTGCTTCCGTCACAACCCCTACTTATCTTCTTTTCGGGTTCTCGGGAACATAAGGTTTATTTTTTTTTCCGATTCTGCCTCTTTAATTCCGCAGACAGTCCACTTGCAGGATTTTCCTGTTGACTGACGCGAGACCAAACGTTCCAGCTGACACTTTGGACACTTTGCAGTAATTGAGTGTCATATTATTGCTATCTGTCTTTGCCTTTCCGAACGCTTTCCTCGCGTGTAATTAATAGGATTTCTTATTTTCCCAAACAGTCAGTGAGGAAACACTAGTGCATATTCGTCAGCCTTAGACACATTTTCGGTGCGTGTCTGCTTTTGGCATCATTCTTGCCAGTCCTCAGCTAGGGGGGAGGCGATCTATTTTTGGGATGACGTCCAAAGAAGACAGTCAGTAAGGGCTAAAGGAAAAGGATGTCAGAATGTAGGGAGGCACTCGATATGAAAGGCACCCTCACGGGAAGGTGGGGGGGGGGAGTAAAGGGACACCGTGTGACAACGTCAAAACATTCGGAGCCGGTGCCGGCCTCACAGGAAGCCCAATAAATACTGGGTACACACCAGAAAAAAAAAACCCCATCATGCCCGTGGCTCTGGAGGGCGAGAGCAAACCCAAATAATCCCAAATCTTCTACTGTTTATTCTGTTCAATCTCATCACTCTTGTCTGTTTACTCTGTTCTGTTCCACCGTGCCCATCTATGGACTGCCCATCAGCCAATACACGCTCCGTCAGGGGCCTCAGTGACCTCTCAGCTATCCCCAGTCATGTGTGTTTCTGTGGTCATGGATAAACGGATGGATGGATGGAGAGGATGGACTTTTGTTTTTTCTTCTCCCACTTTTCGTGAGCTGAACTCGGAGATCTAAGACGAAATGCCTTTTTTCTCTCACCTGCTGTTCACAAATTTGTCTAGACCTGTGTCAGCGAGCACGCCCGCCTTCCGCCCCATATCAAGATGCTGATTGGACAGCATGATTACTGCACAGGTGTACCTTACCTGTGTATTGAAATGAGCGCTGTAGCCAGTTTGCCTTGGATAAGCTTTCGAGAGCAGGAGAACAATCATACAGTTTCATCTCAATGGGCACGAGTAAAGGTTCGATTACGCTTTGTGAGCATATTTCCAAAAAAAAATAAAAAATCCACCGCAACCCATTCCCACACCACCTACTCAGCGCGAGCGTTCGCACGCACACACACACACACACACACACACACACGCACGCACAGACAGGTATACCCTTTATACAGAAAGAATAGCGAAGGACTGCAGAGCTGGAAACATCAGAGACGTGAACAGATCTTTGATGTTGGACCGTCGAGTCGCAGAGGCGGGGAGATGCTGTTCATTCACATACAGCCAAGCAGGATTTCGAACCCAAGAAATACAAATCATGAGAAGGCCATCTATGGCTTTAGAGGATGGCTAAGGGAGAGGAGGAAACAAAGAGAACGAGACAGAGAGGAGAACGATGCAATCAGAACGGCGGAGGTGGAAGCAAACAAGATGGAAACTAGGGGAAACGATACAAAAAAACGATATCTCAACATTTTCCGGGATTTTATGCTGAGCGTGTTTTTGTGAGCAGATAAATCCAGAAGTTTGTCCTCATCTTTATATTCTGCGCGCTTCTTAGTTTCCCGCACGGTAAACGAAGACACCAGGACGGTGTTTTTCAAAGTCGACCATGAGGGAACGAGTAATGAGCCTGGCGCTGTCTGTGTTTTGTCTCCTGGCGCAGTTTGCTCCGTCGTTTTTAACTCCAGTGAAGTCCTTTGGGCAGCTTGATTTGACGCAGTGAAGAAGTGAAGTCGTGTTTCTGACTTTTTCTCCCGCCAGCGTCTTGTAAATGCACACTCAAACACGTATCAGCTCGTACACACACACACACACACCTTATAACACAATTAAGATATTACCTTACACAATACACATCATTTTTATCCCTGCTCATTACGTTCAGGGTCATAGGGCGAGAAAACCCCCAGGCAGTACCCATAAGCACTCACTCCTTCACACTGTGACACTTTAGAGACACCCATTGACCTAATGTACGTCTTTATGGGGAAATAAGGGTGGCCGCAGGACAGGTATGCAGCGAGTACAGAGTGAAACGAAACAGCGTGCTTATGTTACACAAAGTGCACTCGAACCCATGTCTGTGGAACTGTACAAGCTGTAATTCTTTACTCAGCAACGCACTGATTAAATCCAGGCACTGTACCAGTACGGGCTTACAACAGATGATGAGATAAGGGGAAAGTAGAATAAAGGTAGGACGAGAGAAATATTAAGTAATGGAGAATCTGTAGTAATAATGAAGACAGCAGAAATGGCTTGTGCTCGTCGAGGCTGCTTGGTCGAGCAAGCATGAAATCCACAGCTGTAGCACAGACATAAGACTCCTGATATGCAATTCATCCAAAGACACCATTTTCTCCGGAACTCCTCCTAAAGTGGACCTTTCTGCAAAGGCTCCAGTACGGGATTTGAACTGAAACGTGATTGAAACTTGGTCATTTAAGAAAAAGGGAGAAAAAAAAGGTTTCTTAATGCGTCCGGCCATGGCATTTCACACACTATATAGACTTCCAAGGTCAAACCCACCACCCCCCACCCGTCTGTTTAAGCCTTTACTGTGGTGTGAAAAGCTCTCGTTAAGTATTCTTGGACCGAAATTCCCTGTCCTCTACTTCCTTCCAAATTCTCACACACAACTTCCTTTCTCATTAATGCGTTTCTGCTGAGCGAACTCAAACCGCTCATATTAATCTTGTGTGACTAAGTCATTCATAATCTCTGACATGTAAAGAGTGGCACCGGAAGGGGGAACAGCCCTTAGCTGAGACGCTTAGGCCTCTGGTCATCTCCCAAAAAAATCCAGCTCATGTCAAGAGGTAATAAGGAGTTCCGGTTCGACCGAACGACTTGGGGTTCGATGCCGGGTTTCATTGGTACTTTGTTAAAGAAGCAGCATGGCTAAATATTAATGCCTTTACCTCTCACTCTTGCTTTGAAGTCGCCCTTTCTAGACGTAACGTTATTGTGTTGGTTTACTCGTGTGTGTGTGTGTGTGTGTGTTTGTGTGTGCAGGCAGAACCCAAACAGAGGCGTTTAGAAACGTTGTACAAACAGAAAAACCTAATCTCACGTTCTGAAGGTTTCTGTAAACGCTCATGCCTTTCCGTTCTCAATGGCTGCGTTCGTTCGAGGGCTAGCATTCCCACAGAGCACTTTGTCTATGCAACATTAATAATTAAATGATGACATGAACCTATTTAATGATCGAAGCCAAGAACCGTCTACTCCTTATACCCATTATCTTGGCCACCTTCTAAAAGGAAAACTATAAACTGATACGGTTCTATAGTAAAGTTTACGCCTCTATTACCCTCGCAGGAACCTTAAAATGATGGAGGGCGTCGATTAAACAGAAGATATATTGGGATTACTATTCCCGTTTCCAGATGGTTCCTTCGCCGGTGAATATCTGGCCTTCGAGTTCAGTGTTTTACAGCCTCGTCTAAATACTTTCGATTCCGTTGTGTCCCAGTGGCACCCGCTTACCAGGCTGGAGCAGACTCACAACTGTAGATTGTATCCTGCCTTGTTATTACGTTGTTATTCCCAACCTTTAATTAAGCCGCTTCATTTTCTTTTATACACGGCTACATCGCTCCTCTACCCCAGAGCACTTGAATTCGAATCCGTAATCATAGTCGACGGCAGGCTGAGAATGGGCCATGGGAGGAAGGCAAAAAAAGTTGGAACTCTTATTCTCATAAATTCCCTGAAAAAGAATGGGCCGGGCAGGAAAGGCAGCGAGGAGGGAAACTAAATCTACAGCGCAGAGAAAAAGACAGTGAGATTTTTTTAAAAAGGAAAAGGAAATCAGAACCCTGCTGATCACCTCTATGACCCATCCAGCTGAGAGAACATCATTAAAATCTTGACTGGAGACAGAGATCTGGCCTGGGTCAGTATTTCACCCCCTGAGGAGCCCACTTGGTCCCAGTTCGCTCATTCCTTTTGTCAGCCCCTCCATGCATTATTTAAGCAGTCAGCATCGAGACGGAGAGGGAGTCCTGCGGAGCTTCGGCGCTCAATAATATATTGGTCCGTATCGGTTTGGCCAAATGAGCACGGAAGCAGCAGTTAACACTTCCATATTGTAGTGCGGCATTAGGGCCAGGGCAGGAGTTAAACCTTCAGGCCATGGTGCGAGACTAATAAACAACGTGAGCCAAAGTTCCAGCCAAACCGTAGACATTTTCACGACGTCTGTGAGGAATAGAACAGAACATTGAGAAGCTGCTATTTTAAAATACATTCTTTGGTCGGCTTTGGTCGGCAGGCTGAGCCATATTTAAGTCAGACTGCACCCCAGAACCCCCGTGGCCACATGATGAGCCCCTGGCCTGGATCCCACTGTTTTACAATTACAGTTACGTGTCGTAAAAAGGTAGAAATCAGTCTGTGACGTCCATCCGTCCAATCTTCTGCCTAATCCACATGAGGACCAGCAACAACTCTGGTCACAAGGCCAGGAACAACCCTAGATGGGACGCCAGTCCATGATAGGACACACACAAGGGTCAGTTTAGAGACGGCAATTAACCTAACATGCATGTCTTTGTGCTGTGGGAGCAAGCCGGAAAACCCGGAGTAAACCCACGCAGACACAGGGAAGTCATGCTCGAGACTCGAGACTCGAAACGCCACGCGGGCCGCTCCGCCCTGGGATTGAACCCGGGACCTTGTTTTTTTTTCATGCAGAGGGGTTTTAGTGTAGACTCTTCTGAACTGATGGGCCTGTACAGCTATTTTAAGTTGTGTAGCTTGTTTAAAATCAGGTAAAGTCTCACTGGTAGAAGCCAGACTGTACTTTCATTAGATATGGGAAGCTTGACTGCATACAAAGAAAGATTTGAGGGGAAAACAGCGAGACGTTCCTCTAAATGAGCTGAAGTTCCGTGTGTTCTGTGTGCCTGTATTAAATGTCTGACCCAATTCTACAAGCCGACAAGAAACGATTAGTGACAGGTGTTAGTTAGATTTCTGCCCCATGTTTAATTCATGATGTGCCACTTCAGGCATCTCATCATCACGTGCTCGAGGCATAAAAGCACGTCAAACAGGAAGCTCATTTCAGTACCCATGCTCACTGTTGGTTCTAATTCATTTCTATAGCACTTTTTACAGCTCGTTTACAGCTCGTTGTCTAGGGAAAACTCCCTTCCTATAAGAAGGCGGAAACCCCGGCGGGACCGAGACTCCCAAAGGGACGCGACCTCGTGTAAAAATTAACCTCAAAATTAACCTAAAGTAAAAAGATAAAAGCGAGAACGTTTACTGCTCACAACAGTTAGGAGGCATTTCATTTAGAAGTTCAGTTCAATTCAAATGTGTTTCTATAACGCTTTTTACACCGGAGCATTTTCTCAAAGCAGCTTTACAATCGTATATCGTCTTAAAAGGCCGATCCAAAACTGAGCAAGCCAAGGGCGACAGTGGAAAGGAAAAACTCCCTGATAGTAGAAGGAAAAAAACTCGGGACTCAAAAAGGGACCCGAACCTCGGTGGGTGGCCTAGATGTTAATTAAGTGAATAAATAAAAGTATATTAAAAGTCATAGTAAAATTACGTCAATAATATAATAATGTTTAGGTTAGTAATAAAATAAATAACTAAATAGATTTTAAAATCTGTCCTCACTGGGAGGTCCTTGGAGGCGCATCGTCTCCTAATGACTCAATGATGGAGGGAGTTCCTGCGCTCCGGTGGGACTGGGATCTGTTGATGAAAACCAGTAGAGAACGTCTAAGTGTGTGGTGCTGGAACTGCTACGGGTAAAAGTGACCCCTGATATCGATGAGTGGTGTATTTAAAGCAAATCATGATGGGACCCCAAAAAGGACCCTAAAAAGGAGTGTGAGGACGTGTCTATCACGGTGTACATCATTTCTCTCCGCCTTCTACACCTCTCTAAAAAAAAGAAAAAAACCAGATGGCTCTTGTATGGACCAGTTTCCAGTGACAGTTTTTAGCCGCTCGAGCATTCTTTCCCACAACGTTCCTGCACTCCCATTTTCCAAGCGCTCACTTCTGTGCCTTGCATCATATCGTCTCCCCACAGCAACTCGGCATGCCCTATTTCTCCCATCTTTCTACGCGTGCTACACCTCCTGTGTTTTATTCTTACTTTAATACTCCTTCCCTCCCAAGCCTGCTTTCATCCTCGGCTCTCTCTTCTTATTTCCCTCGACTCGTATGAACAGAGGAGATCTAAGCAGTCATATAGGCAGGGCTTAACAATCATTTCATGACTGGCAAACTCAAAATATCGAGCCGGGAAGCTGGCGACGTATGGCTCGGTTTACAGACGAGCCCAGCCATATGCTTTCAAAGTTTGTTGCCATAGTAACTCGTGGTTACAAATCCTCACTTCGACTAAGGCAAACAACAAAGTGTAACAGAGTTGAGAGCTGCCGTCTGAACGTGGCACGTTCCAGGAGGTAGCGAATCAGTTAACGAACGTTTAGCGGCTTGGGATTATGGCATCGCCACGAGAACCACGCTTTACTGGCGGGGTCCGGCGGGTGGTCACTGGGTACACGGGGAGAAGAGAGAAGGGGTGCTTCAGTGACGCTTTCTGTGGACGTGGGGCTTCCAGCAGCACTGTAACATTAATATGAGGTCCCATTGAGGTTTGTTGGTCGGTAGAGGTTCTTCTGTTTCTTATCGTCCACCGTCCCGGCTTCTCTGAGTTTGGTTACGAGGGATGGAACAGCGCTGTGTGAAATGGCTGATCTTCCTGGGTGTCCCCGGCCGTCAGAATCATCTTTTCCCGTTTCAGTTACCAGCAAAAGTTTAGAACTTTGTGTTGATAACTTTATGAACCACAGCAGATTTCAAATCTGATGGATTTCTGATGAATTCTGATCTTCTACGATATCCCGACCCGACCTTCCCGTTGGGAAAACTTGCCCTTGATCCGATATGGGGATCTTTGAGATGGGGCCATGTTGCGGACATGGCCTGAAATATAAACCCCTCTCACCCGTTACTTACTGCGGTATTCAGAATATGTCATATTATTTTTGGTTTTGAAATAAAAGGGGGCGTTCTGTGACTTTGACTCCCCCTGTATAAGGCAGCAGGAGGGCTGCCCGGTGAGTGGGTGGTATTCTAGTGTTACTGAGCATTAATATTCCAAACAGAGGACAGGGGAACGTGTAACAGACACCAGAGACGCTAGGACTTCATTAAGTTTCTATTAGCTCTGTGTCGGGGGTATGGAAGGAGATTTTATGATGCGGCTTAATGAATAATGTAGACCGTTCAGAAAGCCTTTAACTGCTGCCTTTCATGCCTCCTGTGTAGTCGGGAAGGAAGCGAGCACGACGTTGTGCCGAAGCGTTTTGGGGTTTGTTTGTTTTTTTCCCGTATCGAAAGGGGCGTGTAACGTGACCCGCATCACGCTGTTACACTTTCGGTCACGACGGTCAAAGCAATCCTAGCTAAACGTCCAGCTGAATGGTGATTAAGCAGCCAGGTTCGTTTGGTCTGCTCGAACCCGCTGATCTGCAACCAACGGAACATGTTCGAACTTCTGCGAAGTCTGACCAGAAATAGATCCTTTAAAAAATATGTGTGGGGTTTCCTTGGTAACGCATAATTGGTATGGAGCGGCTTGGCAAAGGCTTTGGCACCTCATCAGACTGATAAATCGATCTGCCTTTGAGAGATCTATAAAGCAATAAGGACGCCGTGTGGATGTGATCACTGTATTAAGAACCAGGGAAATAACGGGGGCCAGCGTCCACATTTGGATAAAGCCTGCTACCTGTAATGCCAGCGCAGTGCCACCCTTAGCGATAGGGGGCGTTATCGCGAGGGGGGGGTTATGATGGTAACCATTATTCCTGCATTAAGTACTGCCAGGTACACTGGTTCCTGATTACTGGTTTTCTCTCAGAATCCTCTCCTGTTTGTAGTTCTGCAGTTTAGCCAAAAGTTTGTGGACACCCAAAACCTGAACATGGGTACTGTTGTACTACAGTATAAAGCATACTACCGACATCATGCATTTATTATGCTTTCCTCAAATCTGTTGTCTCTTTTAAATGTGTTACTATGGACGTATTCATTTGTTTCATTTTTCATATTTTAAATAAACATAAGACTGCACGTTTTGAGTCCTGGTTCTCCCAGGGTTTCTTCCTTATCACGTTTAGGGGGTTTTTCCTTGCCTCTATCACCCTGGAGCTTGCTGTTTGGGGATGGTGGGGCTAGAGAGTTGTCTAAAGTCCTATATGCATACATTCATCTAAATAAACATGAACATGACTGTGGGGTCGGGCACTGATGCCGAACAGTAAGCCGTGGCTCACAGCTGGGAATGATCTCTAGGGAATCTGGCAGGAGTTACAGTCAGGATCCAAGAAGTTCTCCGTCGAAGAACATGAACTGCTTTGTTTATGAGGTGAATCAGAGTTTGGGGAGGTGGAAACTAAAGGAAAGGTCGTGCTGAGAGTGACTGAGGCAATCAGGAGTGCCACTGTTTGTTTACCGAGCTTCCACACCTGTACGTTTGTATTACTATATTACTATTACTTTATAAGGGGTGTCTACAAACTTTTCACCAAACTTTCATTCTGCTAGACTTCTGCCCTGTAGCGACATGATAACGGGCTCGAAAATGCCCGCTGTATTTGGCAAACCCGTTCTGGAAGGAAGCTTGGCATTAAAATACAGCATTCCGGATGCCACTCCATCATACCCTCGCGGAGACGCGTCTTTTCAAACGGCCGAGCACACCTTCCAAATTCCATTCATAATTGAAGAGAAGGGCTCGTACTCCATAACAGCGCTCAGTGACATTTCGGGTAGGGCCAAACGGAGGTTAACTCAGTCCCCTGGGAGCTCTTAGACATTGCAACACACACAAACACAGTTTCTTACTTTCCACGTACTCCAGTTCTGCTCTGTCTTACCTCGAAAGAGAGCTTTATACAGCCTTTGTTTTAGGTCTGTGAGCCATTATCGGGTTCTTTGTTCAGGTTTTAATCCTCGCGTCCTGTGATATATAACGTTTACATCGCATGTGCAGTTACGGCATTTATATATCTGATTTCTGTGAGCATTGGAGGCTTAAAGGCCCAAGGGCAGCTTGGCAGTGCTGGGACATGAACTCTGGACTTCCTGGTCAATAATCCAATACCCTCACTACTGCACCAACACTGCCCCTAAGGAACACAAGAAGCAGTGTTCTACACCGGTCAGCAGTAACGTCTAAACCACCTGCCTAATGTTATGTAGGTCCCCTTAGTGCCGCCAAAGCTCTGCCCTGTGCACGCCTGGATTCCTCAACGTGGTATCTGGGGCATCCCCTTGTGCTATCAGCCACCAAGATGTTCTGCGAGTCCAGGGATCTGGCTTGTACAGTTCATCCAGAGTTAAGTTTTGGGGAATATATAGGCTCCTCAAACTAGAGTGCAGGCCATGTTGACATTATACTCAACATATGTTTAAACCAATTGCTCCAATTAACTCCCACAGGACTTTATGACGCTTCGAATCGTTCAAATCAATCGCTTCAAAAAAAAAAAAAAGTAAAGTGTGACTTGGCGACCTCTGCTGGTCAGATTTGTGCAGTTGCCTCAGGTATAAAAACCTATAAAAACCATTAAAAGCAGCTATTGTAATTTGTATATTAATTGATCAACAGTGCTTTTAAATGAAGCATCTAAAGGACTAGTTTGTTACCCTTATATTTTCTAGCTGGAACAGATTAATATGGCTTTTATGGAGTAACGTGGAAGTAAAAGTAATCAGTACTTCCCTTTACATTCCGAACTATGTAATTAGTACTTTGTCACTGATTACTGCTTTACTAACTACTCCAAAAGCACCTAATCCTACACCCTAACCCCACGCAACCAAAAGGACGAGGGTTGGCTCTTACAGATTTTCTTAAATTTAAAGTCATTGTTGAAAACTTACTTGTTTGGGCCAGCAAAACGACCCCACAAGGTCAAAAGTAGCCGTCGTTCCTATCCTTCAGGGGACACCAGGGGTGCCCCCGCGTCCAAAATGCAAGTGATGCTTAAGATCCCCTTCATTATGTGAGGAATTTGGATTTGCTCTGTGAATATCTCGTGCCTTTGTGTTAAAAGCCGTCACTCAAACCCGGTCTGTTTTGTTGCAGACAGGTTTTATATGTTCCAATCAAAATCAGCGGCTGGATATAAATCTTGGGTGTAAACACTGTGACAGTTTGTAAATGGTATTTTCTAGCAGAGAAGTCGGTGCTGTTCTGAGTGTACAGGCATAAACAGTTTGGCTGAGCAGCATGGGAGCTCAGGGACTGACAGGGCAAGATTACAGCAAAGAACAACAAAGGGAGCATGGTGAAGCCTGTGCCGGGGCTTCAGGAGCTCAGGAAGAAAGCTAAATGTGATGGTTCTATAGGAACTGGGATGGGCAAATCTGTGCTACAGAGCACGCCAGTGCACGCATGGCGGGTCTCACCGGTAACGCAGACATGAGGCCATGCTATTTAAAGACCAAAAATATACCGCGAATATACTGCAGGCCATTCATACTATATTCATAAGCTATATATCGGAAAAGCTCTGGTCTAAGAGGAATTATGTAGACAAAAGTTTGTGGACACCCTTCTAATTAGACTGCAACACTCCCTCGTAACAAGTTTAAGATAGAAATCGCACCTTTCTGGGTTCTCCACAGACACCCAGTGGCAGTAGAATGGGTCGTCCTGATACCCCAGGGCCTCTCAATGTTTCTGAATACGATAAATCCAGTCGACTTTCAGCCCCGCTGTTTTTAAACAGAGCCTATAAAGAATTGCTTTGCCATCTTTGAATGTGATCTTGGCTCCCCTGTGTAGATCCACCACACACCTTAAGTAAGGCGGGGCGGCATGGGGGCTCAGTGGGCGGCATCTCGGCCTCACAGCAAGAAGGTCCCGGGTTCTTTCTGTGTGGAGTCTGTCTGTCCTTCCCGTGTCTTTATTGGTTTACTCCGGGTACTCCGGTTTCCTCCAACAGTCCAAAGACATGTGTGTTAGGTCAATTGATGACTTTAACGTGGCAGTGAAGTGTGCGTGTGTGTGTGTGTGTGTGTGTATACATATGTCTAGTCTTGAGATGAACTTGTGTATGGATAGAACCTCGTGTGTGTCGCTTAGAAGAAGTGACGTTAAAGAAGCAAAACAAACAAACAAACCTTAAGGAACGCACTGCTATGCCCTTAAAGCCTGCTGTTTCGGGGTTTCCATAGCCCTTTATGGAAGTGGTTATTGTGCTGGCCGAGCAGGGTGTAATGTCTGAGTCTATAAGCACCGCAGTCGAGCGTTGTGCGTTTGACTCGGAGGGGAGTCTGTTATCAAACTGTTCAGGATATCTGAGACAGCGTTGATGTGTAAAACCCTGAGAAATGAGACGGTTTGGATTGCAGAGGTGGACAATGGCTGGCCGTAAAAGTGTGCTTTGATTTGGAAGAACCTTTGAGTATAACACGTTTGATGTTTCCGGCTTCTGTCACTTTCCCCTCTGGTTTATGGAAGCCTTAGATATATGGGCTCTTTAAATATAAATGGCCCCAGAGACGACTGAAAGCATGAAACGTTAGAGGAAGGAGCTATGAAATTATAATTACATAAGCTGTTTTCGTCAGAAAAACACAGTGCTAATGATAACGAAGTGGAAATGTAGTGGACTGGCTTGTTATCTTTTAAACCTTTTGTGTTTTAGGTTCCCGTTTTATTACCTAGAGCCGGAACTGCAAAGAAAGACACTTAGGAGACTCGTACGGTAATAAAACGAAATAAAATCAGTAAACAGGAGTAGATCTTGGTCTAGCGGTTTGAGCCCGAAAGCGCCTAAGTGCTTCAATCTTATTTAACGTTAGAAGACGGGAAATCTCGAGTGAATCAAGGTGCTTTTGGTGAAATAGAAGTTGGTAGTTACTGTAACGGGTAGTGGGGCGGGGGGGGGGGACCCTGTCACATGGGGTGCCCCCGCAAGACACAACTGTTTTGTTGTGTTGTTTCCAAATCTGATAGAAATCAGAGCAGCGTGGGATACGGACGTCTGATAACTGTCTGTGTAATATGATGTCACTTTCGCTATATTGCTTATCTTTGTACCACAGTTCTTCACTGGACCGCCTTGTCTTTGTAGCTGCTTTAAGTGCCAGGAAAAGTGAAAGAGGCCTGGGAGAACAGTGACACTTGCAAACCAGAAGCTTTTTTGTGACAGGTGCCTTATAGAGAAAGGGTGCTAATAATGAACTTGGCAGTAAACACTCTCTTGGCGCTGGCCGCCAGGGTTAAACGCGCCTGCCGGTGTGCCGCCGCAAACCCCCGAGGAGACTGGGGACTTTTCCTGTTCGGGTCGTCACCGCTAAATGCTTCACGCTCGCTCTGTTTCAGCTCACCTACAAGGAATGACCTTCTGCTTCCCCAAACTGTTTGAGACGAACCAAACCCGATGTTATTCTAAGCTCCTAATTCCGAAGCTGCCCGTAGAAAGACTGAAATGCTGGTCGTGTTTAAACTGCCCATTTCTGGCTGGCATGGAGGAATAACAAGAGGGCAGGGCCTTAGTGATTGTACATGTGCGAGCCGATTAATGTTTGAATGCATTGTCTGGAAATTGGGTACCACTTTGGTGCGTAAATAATAGATAAATCAGCGCTTGCAGGAAATGTAGACTGAATATTGCATGCACCGAAACATCGGTAGAGCTCATATCATCAGCTGGCCGTGCTGTCGGTCTGCCGGAGGGAGCGTGGGAGCAGGGGAAACGGGGCGCACTGGGGGCAGTGGTGGGATTTTTTTTTGTTTTTTTGCATGTCCCCGTCGCTGCAAAAACACACACTAATGGTCTGCGCACAGTGAGGCCATGTTGTTCAGACGTTTTTCTTTAGTGACTCCCTTTGGGCTCTGACACACCAGGCAGACTGTGCAGCGTGTCTCACACCATTGGCACTAGCTGGCCCTTGTCAACACCTGTCAGGGCCAAGCGATCATGTGGAATCACCATCAAAGGCCGGTCAGAGGGCGAAAAAAACAGTACAGCGAGCACCTTGTGCTTATCTGCTGTAGCCAGTGACGCATTTTTGCAGCGAAATGGCCGGGCATACGGTTCCAAATTAAGAGCATATACCAAAAACCCCCACAGATCACACTGGTTTTTTCCCTGCACATACTGGACGACTCGACTGAGATCTGGGGAATTTGGGGGCCGGGGCAGCACCTTTGTCATGTTCCTCAAAATACGTGCTAGCCGCGTGGAATAGCCTTGCCGTCCAAGGGTGTTTCCTGCCCCATCCGAGGCTGTAGGGCAGATCAAAAGCCTGGTGGTCTGACACGTAATGGGCACCAGGACTACAAGTTTTCTTCCGCTAAGCTCTTGAAAAGGATCCGGGCAGATACAGGGGTGTGTCTGGGTGGATCAAACAATCCTCTGTAAGATCCGGTGGTCTTTCTGGGCCGCCCTGAGACTGGGTTTGTGCCTAGATAGTGGGCAATTTGTTAAAAAGACCGTCCTGCTTCTCTCATTCCATTCATGCGCCCTCCTCTCAGCGTGTGGGCGCAGTGTCCTCAAGTGCCACAAGCCCTCGTCTGCACTACGCAAAAGTAGCCTCTGAGAGCCTTTTTATAGGGCAGCGGTTTACAATCTGACAATGAAACGAACGCATACATATCGAAACCAGCCTTGTTTCTATAAAGTCAGCGACATTCTGAGTGGTTCCAGACCATTTTGACTGCTCTAGGTTGTTCCGATCGCATCTGCCGGCCATTTCAGGCCACTGGACGATGGTCTCCCTTGGTCCTCAAAAGCGTTAAGCGTTAAGACCGAGTGTCTAATCGGAGCACACCTGCGATCGCTTACATATCTGCCTGGTTTTTGCAGCAATCGGACATTTCTACCTGCGAGCTTTATTATTGTCAGAAAGTATAAAATAAAGCACGAATCACCAAACCCGGCCACCATTTTTCTGATGTTTAGGTGTCTGGCTGGATATCTAATACACCCCAGTCATAATGAGCTAGCGTTATTCGCTCGTAGCACTTTCAGATTGTTATTTAACGGATAAAGGGGCGAGACCAGACAGAAAAGTTTCTTAACATCAGCGTGGTGCACCACGTCTCAAATGCTAATTAGCATAGACAAATTCTCAGACCGCTGCAGGCCACGGACTTTTCGCTGCACGCCCATTTGCACGTCCCCTTATTAGGCCTAACAAAAGGTCCTAGACCAAGCTGAGAATAGCAGGACAGGAGAGGGGCATTATCACGGCGTCAGAGGTACGCCCATAGTTTTTGTTTAATCTTTTTTTAATGACGAGTTTGTAATAACGATGCCGTCCAAGACGTCGCCTAATTCTATTTAAATGAGAGAGGCAAAGGGGACAGAAGATCTGGTGAGGGAACCGAGGGGGGAAGAAGATGCCTATTGCACCCTGTCAACCTAATTAGACCTGGTTTCATCATGTGCTCTGGATTCTGCCCAGAGAACAAAGTAAACAAAAATAAACGATCTCCACTCTGTCCCTGTCTCACTCCACAGCAGCCCTTAATGAAGACTTACTCATCACACATCAC
The DNA here is from genome assembly GCA_034779995.1 of Parotocinclus haroldoi. NCBI lineage: Eukaryota > Metazoa > Chordata > Actinopteri > Siluriformes > Loricariidae > Parotocinclus > Parotocinclus haroldoi. The sequence continues at coordinate 28,271 of JAUZST010016807.1, forward strand.
ACATCACACACCCGGAATAGTCAGGGTCAGGCACGCAATAATGCAAAGAGTCAGCCCTGTTAATAAGAAAAGTCCCCGTCAGTCCTATTATTACGAAAAAGCTGTTCTGTGGGATTACTGTAGCAGAGCAAAGTCGCTACGGCCGCCTAATGGTGTCCATCAAATACACCTCTCATAAACAACGGGTAAAGAAAGAGGAGCATTCGGTTTGATTTTAGAGTTGTTTGATTAGGCAAACGAGGTGTAAACTCAATGATTGATGGGGGTGTATCTAACAGGAGCATGTTAAACCGGGCCAGAGCGCCCCCACATTGTGTTCAGAAGGGTGTATGGTCACCCAAGAGGGTCAAAACTATATATACGTACATATACACACACACACACACACACCCCGTTAGCCGCTGACGTGCTGCCGCGTTTGTTGCCGTCCCTTTTTCCATTCGTCGGGGCTTTGATTAAATAATCCCCCTCATAATTTTGTATTACAAGGCTTCCCATGCTAATGGATGTCAGTAATCCAGATGTTGGCAGTCTTTCACGTCCCCCCGGTGTAGGGATCATCAGATCGACAGGGTCGGGGTCCAGACCGTCGGCCCGCTCTGAGATGCTGGAAGAAAAAACAGTGCCTGATTCGGGAATAAATCCATGAAGTCATTAGGAGAACGACAGCCCAGAGATCTAGTCGTACAGTGTGTTTTGGGCGAAGTGAACGCTAACGTCTGTGTCCCGTGCCGAGAACTGTCAGCAAATAAAGTGGCAGCCATTTTTCCGTGATGTACATGCCCGTGCTCTGGCACGTATAAGATAACGATCACACTCCCGCGGAGTTTGACTCGCTCAACTGCCATGTTCTTCACTGAGCGGCTGAGCCAGGATCTGCAATTAAGGTAATTTACACTTGCAAAGCAGGAAAGGGCTATGAAAAGATACTTTAAAAAAAAAAAAGAGCGAAAGGCTTGTAATTTTCACATCATTAAAAGTTCAAGAAGTGCTCGGGTCAAGCTCAGATCTGGAAGGTTTAGAAACCCGCTGTTAAAATTGGTCGCAAGATGGACAGGTGGACAAAGCAAAGCACTTTCATCTGTGTTCGGGACTGGCTGGAAGGTTTTGCTGCTACAGGAGTTGCCATGTGTGTGTTATTGACACTTTTGCAGTCACTTTAGGGTTGGATTTATAAGTAAAACTAAGGAGTTTCGTACTGTATGTACCACATATTGCACTGCCTGTCTTTTTTATTTGCCTTTTTCTGATTTGGCGCTGCATTAACTCACTCTTCACCTGTTTGAAAACTCACAAACACCCAGTGTGTTTTGTCTGCTGGTGAAAGCGTCTCGTTTGTTGCGTCTATGTAAAGGTCAAAAAGCAAATGGTTTATGTGCTCCCTGTACACTGAATCTATCATGTTTGGGGGTTTTTTCCCCGGGTGGAGGGGGGGGGGTGTAATTGAGCATCTCTGATCAGGACTCGTCTTAAAAAGGCACAGAGCCACCCGGCTGGCTCACAAGCCTTACCTGGAAGTGTTCGATTGCTTTATATGGACCGCTATTGCCTGTTAGACGTTTGATAGAACGTTTATTTTCTGTGCCCTCAGTTCGTAAAAGAAATAGGGGGCTGCTTTAAAACACACACACACACACACACACACACACACACACACAGCAGCGAGGATTACTTTCAGTGCGAGTGTTAGATTGTGATTTATCGACCAGAGCTTGAAATTAGACTTGTGATACAGACTTATTTACAGCATCCTCTGCTCTTACGACTGCACTTGTGCCAAGACCGGTGACCTTGCCTCGGGGCCTCGGTGCCTCGGTGCCTCGGTGCCAGCTTTGCCAGATGAAGCATCAGTCCCAGCCCACGCCACCCTAGCGTTTAGCTCGGAGCACTACGATATGTGTGGATAAACTATCTAACGTCCTCACATCTGCTTTGTAGAGCCACTCGTAGCAGGACGAAGGTCTTGAGACGATAACAGACCTCATAGCTGGACAAGTGTTGGAACGTGACAGGCTTCACATGGCGCCCTTGTGTTTGCAAATTGTATTCGTCTTCCTGTTTGTCCTACAAATATTTACAAGTTGAGATCCATCTCCCGGGTCCACCCGTTCCAGTTATGGCTGAAACCCGGCAGCTGGTGTGCCACACATCTGCTGTGGTACACATCTTTCACGAGGGCCTGGCAACCCTCAGACAATGGGTCGCTGTGTCCTGAATTTACCACGTAAATAACTTCGGTGGTTCCAGGATTTCGGTGCTACCGAGATGTCTCTCCCAGAGGGAAGCAGACCTGCCAACATGACTGGTTCAGCTTTATTTGCACTCCCATTTGGTCACTGGAGGCACAACCCAGATGTGATCAGCATAACATGTTACAGCTGGAGCTGTTTTTTTCACCTCCAAGATGCCCTAGAGCAAAACGGCCAGGGAGCTCCTGTAGGGCTAATGTTCATTTTAGTGTTTTCCTCAAAGGATTCCAACTGAGTTGTGGTGGCTGCATGCCTGCCCATTATTTCCCAATATGCTCTCTAACGTATGGGGGACCCACTGGAAACATCCATGCCCAGAGGTACCGATTCTATAGCTTCTATATAGGTACGCTCTGCTAAATGTAGACGCAGTGAATTTTCAGTTTCGCAAGCAAACAGCCAAACAGAGCCACTCTAGTAGGAATAAATCCGAATCCCGTAATTACTGTTGGATTGGTGAAGCCTCCTTCCAGTTTGATAATCTAGTCCCATGGTTCCCAGACGTCACAGGGGGTGCGCAAGGCGGCGTCTGCTCTGAGGTGGGTGCTCTGAGATTGTGTGTGCTGATTTGAAGGGGAGGGGGATGTGCAGCTTTCATAGACACTCATAAGGGGGGCTCCAAAGAAAAAAGGTTGGCAACCACTGGTCTACTACTTGGGTCTGCCCTCTTTGATCGACTGGCTCTATCCAGGATAAAAGGTGTGTGGATTTTGCGCACTTCCCATAAGCCCTCTTTCGTGGATGCGAGTCATATTTAACATTAAGACTTCGTGCAGCTGAAACGTGGGTTGCCATGACTGTTGCATCGGTGGTTAGAAGCGATTATGTCAGCCTCACTGTATACCTCTGGGTTCTCCAAATGGGAGCTCCTGAAATGGCTGATAGCTGCCGAGCGATCACCTGCACGTTCCTCAGGTTTTATGACATGTATCCATGAGCCTAAGGACGGCTTTTACCATTGGGGGTGGATTTAAAACGCCGGTCAGGCCGACCTGCTGGAATGCTTGCTAATTCCTTTTCCCCGGTGGGCCATTACGGTAAAACATAACATTGTTTATGCATAAAAATGTGGCTGTCAGAGGTTATAGAGGCTGGCTGCCAGGGTTATCGGGCGCCCGGGGGGGGGGTCACTGAAGAAGAACGGATGGGTGACGCGGGAGATATAATCCTTTCGATGCCACATGCAGTATGGCCAAACTGAGTGGTGTAGCAGTACAGCAGAGATTCATTCAGACTGCAGGGTACTGCCCGTGTGTTTATTCACCAGCCACAAAGCAACAGTTATAAACGCTCTGCTAGCTGTAAGCTTCTCCCTAGATTAGGATTCTGATAGCTGCTCTGTTCTGCTTTGTGGCGAAGTGCAAAAGATACTGCTTGTTTACAACATACAGAGGTGGCAGAAACAGGCAAGGAAAAAGTACTCTTAATCTGCTTTAAAAAAAAAAAAACTCGAGGTAAAGTTGAAGTACTGATTTAAAAAAGCCGCCACGTTTGCTAAACGGTATATTTTTAATTGCGGGTAAGAGGTAAAGATCTCTGGCACGGACGTCACGTGATCATCTACAAAAAGCAGACCAAATCAACGTCATAACAAGAGAGTAAGACATTTACAGACTATATACGAACACGTGTCATATTTGTAAATGCTCAGAACTAGAAAGTATTCAGGAATATCACGAGATCTTTGGGAATTACTTTGGGAATTGCTTCTGGAATTTTTAATTGGGGGATCACTCTGGATCACCCATTGTTATAGCATTTCTACTCCCGAATGCTCCACTTTCTCTATCGTGTTTCAGTCACCAAGGATTTTGCCGTTTGGCTTGGGAAAAAAAATGTTTAAAAAAAAAAGGGTTTTTTTGATGAATTAATTAAAAATCTACGAAAAGAAAATCGATGTTAAAAATAGTTCTGTACAAGCTACAGTAACGAGTCTGTTTTGAGGATCCAGCACGTGAAAAGTACAGATTTTTCTTCTGAAATGTATTAAGTTAAAAAAAAATTAAGTTTGCACGTTTTCACCTTAGCTGTCAGCTGATGGTTAAAACTTCAACCTCAAAGAATAAGCACCATGTGTACTGATATAGAGCTCTTATACAGTCTTGGTCTGTCTGTTAGCTTTATAATATTAATAGATCATCTTTGAAAGGCCGGGGATTTTCTGGGCTGGATCAGCATCCTTCCGAGCTTTCTTTCTTTAAAGATAAGAGCTCTCCCCCAGCTTTGGACTGATGTATTTCAATAACTTTCTTATCTCTTGTGGTATTTCCTGTGCGGTATGGCGTTCTGCTCTCTATATTGCTGCAGAGGCAGTTGGCGCTTGGATTAAACGTTTACATTTATGTCGTTTAGCAGACGCCCTTATCCAGAGCGACGTACAACTGATACCGTCTTATAATCCAAGCAGTTGTGGGTTAAGGGCCTTGCTCAGGGACCCAACTGTGGCAGAGGTGGACCTTCGGTTACCTTAACCACTAGGCCAGCACAGTCCCAAACAGGGCAATAAAACTTGGGCGTGTCTAGGTTAATTCAACGGGAATAATCCGTTATTTTCGGTACACGTGGTTGTTTTGGTATCGTCAACAAATGCCTTAATGTAACTACATCCAGTTTTATGGAGGAAGAGGAACCGTCCTGGTTCAGATCACGTCTCAGCGATCTCGATCTGTTTGTAAATAATGAGTGGCTTTGAGTTTTGAGTTTCAATCGCGCCATTATAAGTACAAAGGGGAACGAGCGTTGTCCTACAATGCCCCGCTGCTCGGGAATTGCCTTCCTGTTAGTCATGCGGACTCAAACACAATGTCATATTGATCACCGCTGTCCCTCGGTTCTCGTGTGGCCGCTTAGGCTTGCGGCAGTGGAGCAGAGGGTCGCCCTCATTAAGGATCTTCCTTCCTTCCAAGCTCTCGGTTGTGATCTTGACTCAGCTTTCTGTAAAGGTGCTCGTGATCTGATCGTTTTCATTCAGGTTCCCTTATCCAGAGCTGTTCTTATAGCCTAAGCGATTGCGGGATGAGAATATAACAGCTTGGCAGGTTGGATTTGTACCCTGGACCTTCAGGGCCATGGACCAGTACTCCCACTGATTCAAAACCATCCTAAAACCATCGCTATAGAGCGAACTAATAACAGAACAATTAGTAGCAGTAGCAGTGCTTTTATGTTTACTGCAGAGCAATAGAACCGTAGGAACCATTTAGTGTATTTAGCTCTACACCCACTTGATCCAGGTCAGAGTCATGGGTATCCGGGACCTAAACAGTAGCCCAGGACACAAGATAAGCACCAACCAACACTAGAGAGAGCACCAGTCCATCCCAGGACTCCAGCACACACTCACTGAGTGATCATTAAAGAGACTGACCTAACACACGACTGGGATATGGGAGGACATGTGGTACCCCAAACACACACACACACACACACACACAGACTGGGAATCAAACTGGGGGTCTTTGCAGCCATGAGGTAGCAACCCTTGCCCTCTGCCACCCTCTCTCTCTCTCTCTCTCTTTCTCTCTCTCTCTCTCTCTCTCTCTCTCTCTCTCTCTCTCTCTCTCTCTCTCTC